>PVIY010003686.1:0-46918 GCA_004026745.1 Myrmecophaga tridactyla
TTATTCCGTATGTTCTACTCATCTGTTGACAAGGTAGATAAAAGGAGCATCAGACACAAAGTTTTCACAATCACACAGTCACACTGTGAAAGCCACACCATTATACAATCATCATCAAGAAACATGGCCACTGGAACACAGCTCTACATTTTCAGGCAGTTCCCTCCAGCCTCTCCATTACATCTTGAATAACAAGGTGATATCTACTTAATGCCTAAGGATAACCTCCAGGATAACCTCTCGACTCTTTGGAATCTCTCAGCCATTTTCACTTTGTCTCATTTCACTCTTCCCCCTTTTGGTCGAGAAGGTTTTCTTAATCCTTTGATGCTGAGTCTCAGCTCATTCTAGGATTTCTTTCCCACATTGCCAGGAAGGTCCACACTCCTCGGAGTTATGTTCTGCATAGACAGGAGGAGGGTGGTGAGTTTGCTTGTTGTGTTGGCTGGAGAGAGAGGCCACAACTGAGCAACAAAAGAGGTTCTCTTGGAGGTGACTTTTAGGCCTAATTTTAAGTAGGTTTGACCTATCTTTTGTGGGGTTAAGTTTCATATGAACAAACCCCAAGACTGGGGGCTCAGCCTAAAGCTTTGGTTGTCCATGCTGCTTGTTAGAATATCAATAATTCAATTTGGGGAGGTTGAATTTTCCCCCGTTCTCACCATTCCCCAAAGGGGACTTTGCAAATACTTTTCCACTCACTGATCAAACCACTCTGGGATTCATTGGGGCATCACTCTGGACAAACCAACAAAATCTCATGTCCTACTTAAGGTTCCATATACTTATGGTGTTCAACCATGCTATCTACATAAGTTATATTAGGAAGTGCACTAGTCAAAATATAAATTTTGTACCAAATAAACATTTTTTGCTTTATAGACAAAGTCTTTTGAAATGCAGAAGTATTTGATTTTAAAGAGTTCCCATGTATCTATTTTTTCTTTTGTTGGTTGTGCTTTGGGTGTAAAATTTAGGAAGCTGTCTCCTATTACTAGGTCTTGAAGATGTTTCACTACATTTTCTTCTGGAAGCTTTATGGTGCTAGTTCTTATATTTAGGTGTTTGATCCACTTTGTGTTAATTTTTGTGTAGAGTGTTAGATAAGGGTTCTCTTTCATTCTTTTGGCTCTTGATATCCAGTTCTTCCATGCCCAATTATTGAAAAGACTATTTTGTCGCAGTTTAAAGGATTTGGGGGCCTTGTCAAAAATCAGTTGACCATAGATTTGGTGGTCAATTTCTGCACTCTCGATTCAATTCCATTGGTCAATGCTTCTGTCTTTGTGCCAGTACCATGCTGTTTTGATGACTGTGGCTTATAATAGGTTTTAAAATCAGGGAGTGTTAATCCTCCCACTTTGTTCTTCTTTTTTAGGATGCTTTAGGCTATTGGGGTCTCATTCCCTTACAGATGAATTTGGTAATTAGCTTTTCCAAATCTTCAGAATAGGTTGTTGGAAATTTGATTGGTACTGCATCAAATCTGTAGATCAATTTGGGGAGATTGACATCTTAACTATATTTAGCCTTATCCATGAGCAGGGAATGTCTTTCCACCTATTTAGATCTCCTTTGATTTCTCTTAGCAATGTTATGTAGTTTTCTTTGTAAAAGTCCTTTACATTCCTAGTTAAGTTCATTCCTAAGTACTTGATACTTTTAGTTGCTATTTTGAATGGAATTTTTCCTTAACTCACTCCTCACCTACATCATTGTGTATAGAAATGTTACTGATTTTTGCATATTAATTTTATATCCCGCCAACTTGCTGAATTCGTTTGTTAGCTCAAGTAACTTTGCTATAGATTTTTCAGGTTCTTCCAAGTATAATATCATATCATCTGCAAATAACAAGAGTTTTACTTCTTCCTTTCCAATTTGGATGCCTTTTAATTCTTTGTCCTGCCTGATTGCTGTAGCCAGAACTTCTAGCACAATGTTGAATAATAGTGGTGACTGTGGGCATCCTTGTCTTGTACCTGATCTTAGGGGAAAGCTTTCAGTTTCCGTCCATTGAGTACGATGCTGGCTGTTGGTTTTTCATATATTCCTTTATCATATTGAAGTAGTTATCTTTGATTCCTATCTCTTGGAGTGTTTTTATCAGAAAAGGATGCTGAATTGTGTCAAATGCTTTTTCAGCATCAACTGAGATGATCATGTGATTTTTCCCTTTCAATTTGTTAATGTGCTGTATTACATTAATTGATTTTGTTGTGTTGAACCACCCTTGCATCCATACACTTGGTCATGGTGTGTAATTCTTTTAATGTGTTGTTGGATTCAATTTGCTAATATTTTATTGAGAATTTTTGCATTTATATTCATTAGGGAGATTGGCCTGTAGTTTTCCTTTCTTATAGCATCTTTACCCAGTTTTGGTATTAAAATGATATTAGCTTCATAGAATGAGTTAGGTAGAGTTCCTTTTTCCTCAATATTTTGGGAAAGTTTGAGCAGGATTGGTGTTAGTTCTTTTTGGAATTGTTGATAAAATTCCCCTGTGAAGCCATCTAGCCCTGGGCTTTTCTTTGTAGGAATATTTTTGATGACTGATTGAATCTCTTTACTTGTGATTGGCTTGTTGAGATCTTCTGTTTCTTCCTGAGTCAGTGTAGCTTGTTTGTTGTCTCCAGGAATTTGTCCATTTCATCTAAGTTGTCTAGTTTGTTGGTATATAGTTGTTCATAGTATCCTCTTATAATTTCTTTTGTTTCTTTGGGGTCTGTGGTAATGCACCCTTCTCATTTCTCATTTTGTTTTTTGCACCCTCTCTCTCTTTTTCTTTGTCAGTCATGCTAGTGACCCATCAATTTTATTGATTTTCTCAAAGAACCAACTTTTGGTTTTCTTTTATTCTCCCATTCATTTATCTCTGCTGTAATCTTTGTTCTTTCTCTTCTCCTATTTGCTATGGTGTTAGTCTGCTGTACTTTCTCAAGTTCCTCCAGGTTTTTGCTGTTAAGTCCTTGATTTTTGCTCTTTCTTGTTTTTTAATATTGGCATTTAGGACAATAAATTTCCCTCTCAGCACAGCCTTTGCTGAATCCCATAAGTTCTGATAAGTTGTATTCTCGTTTTCATTCATCTCCAGATAGCTACTGATTTCTCTAACAATTTCTTCTTTGACCCACTGGTTGTTTAAGAGTGAGCTTTTTCATCTCCATATATTTGTGAATGTTCTTGTTCTTTGGTGGTTATTGAGATCCAGCTTCATCCCACTGTGATCAGAGAAAGTGCTTTGAATAATTTCACTATTTTTATTTGTATAAAGACCTGTTTTGTGCTCCAGCATATGATCTATCCTGTAGAATGTACCATGAACACTAGAGAAGAATGTATAACCTTGTGCTTTGGGGTGCAGTGACCTATAAATGTCTGTTAGGTCTAATTCGTATATCAAGTTATTTAACTTCTGTATTTCCTAGTTGATCTTCTGTCTTGTTGTTCTATCTATAGAGGAAAGTGGTGTATTGAGTCTCCTACTATTATTGTTGAAACATCTATCACTCCCTTCAGTTTTGCCAATGTCTGTCTCACGTATTTTGAAGCTCCTTGATTGGGAGCATAAACATTTATGATTGTTATATCTTCTTAGTGAATTTACCCCTTAATTAGTATATAGTATCCTTCTTTATCTCTTATAATGTCTACATTTAACGTCTATTTTGTCTGATGTTAGTATTGCTACTCCTACTTTCTTTTGGTTACAACTTGCATAGAAAATCTTTTTCCATCCTTTCACTTTCAATCTACTTGTATCCTTGTGTGTAAGATGAGTCTCTTATAAGCAGCATACAGCTGGATTATGTTTCTTAATCCATTCTGCCAATCTGTATCTTTTAATTGGCAAGTTTAGTACGTTAACATTCAAAGTTATTATTGAAAACATGTTTCTTCATTCCACCTTCTTATCTTTTTTATTTTATTTGTCAGATCTATATATTCTTTTCTGTCTTTCTCTTTGTATTCTTTGAATTACCCTTAGTGGTACTCTTCAATTCTGTGCCCTCCTCCAGACCTCCCTCTCCTGCCTTTTTTTTTTTCAGCCAGCAGAACTTCTTTTTGTATTTCTTGTAGGGCTGATCTCTTGTTGACAAATTCTTTCAGGACTTCTTTGTCTGTGAAACCTTTAATCTCTCCCTCAGTTTTGAAGGACAGTTTGTCTGGATACGGAATTCTTGGCTGGAAGTCTTTCTCTTTCAGGATCTTGAATATATCATACCACTGTCTTCTCACCTCTAGGGTACTAGTTGAGTAGTCTGAACTCAGTCTTATTTGATTTCCCTTGTAAATAGTAGATTGTTTTTATCTTACCACTTTCAGGATTTTCTGCTCTCTTCAACATTTCACAGACTTATTTGTGTTTGCCTTGGGAAAGGCCTATTCTGTTTGGAGTTCTTTGGGCTTCTTTAACTTGTATATTTATGTCCTTTAAAAGGGTTGGGAAGTTTTCCCCCATTATGTCCTCAACTACTCTTCCTAGCCCTTTGCTCCTCTGTTCTCCTTCTGGGACACCAATGATTCTTATATTTGTGTAATTTCTTTGCGTATCATTTCCCTGAGTTCCCATTCAGTTTTTTCCATCTTTTTTTTTTTTTTTTTACCATTTGCTGTTTTGAGTCTTCAAAGTCAGTTATCCTGTCCTCTATATCACTTATTCTTTCTTCTGTCTCTTCATCTCTGGTCTTGTGAGCCTCTAGTATGTTTTTTATTTGGTCAACAGAGTCTTTAATCTCTGTGATTTCTGCTGTTTTTCTATTTATTCTTTCAAATTCTTCTTTGTACTCTTCTACTGTCATCTTGATTTCCTTTATGCCATTTGCTATCCCACTTATTTTATTCAGTAGAGTTGTATGTACATCTTTGATTAATTGTTCCAGCATCTGTGTCTCCTCTGGTGTTTTAATTTGGTCATTAGGCAGGGCTGTATCTGTTTGCACTGTGATATGTTTGTGATCTTCTGCTGTCTTTGTGGCATGCAAATATCTTGATTGATTTACTTTGGGGGTTGATTTCTTTCAGTAGTCTAAGGCCTTATGTTTGTGGGATGCTTGAATAACAGGGAGAATAGCATGGGGTGGGCACTCAGTGTGGTGATTTGTTTCAGGGCAGGTATGGGCACAGGTTGGAGATGTTACATGATGCTTGTGAATGTGGGCACCCAGTGGCCAGGGAGGATGTAGCTGTGTGGGTGCACCAGTCTGGGAGGCGTAACCCTGGTGTGCTGGTCTAAGGCATGGGGCCCTTTTTGTGCATGCATAGAGCTGTGGCAGCAGGTTGATGTTATGCCTTGGTGGATTGGGGGCAGATGTGATGACCTGGCTGCACAGGTCAGCACTTTCTCAGACCTGGGAAGTGTGACTGAGGGCTGTGTGCATGCACGGTTCTAGGACTGCTATAAAATGCGGTTCTCAGAGCTGAATGATTTGATTGGGGGCCGTGTGCATGCATGAGCCCGGGAGTGCTGTAAACAGATGCACAGAGCTCAGGCAGGATGGAGTGATGCTGTGTGACACTATGGGCGGGAGCAGCAAGGGCAGGCAGGGGTAGCCTAGGTATGGAGGTTGGTGCCCGCAGCCTTTATGCACAGGCAACAGCCTGCAGGGAACAGTCAGGGGAGGTAGTACTCGGGAGGTGTGCAGGAGAGGTGGGTTGGGCTGGAGTTGTGGTGGGGGTGGGGGTCAAGTATGTGCACTGGGGGCTGGTGGGGTAGGGGTGCCTGGCATGTGGGAAATGGGAGCAGGTGACAGAGTTCAGATGTTGGGGTGTGAGGTTGGTCACCGATCATGGGGCTGTGCTGGTGACGGTAGCGCGCCCAAGGAATGCGGCCTGGCTTACTTCCTAGTCCTGGGCTCCCATACATGCACTCCCGTAGGCTCCGTTGCTCCGTGCAAGGCTCCACGCCAGGCTCCAGCCCTCTGCCTCGCAGTTCCTCAGCCTCTGCAACCAGGTCAGCTGCCCTCCTGTCCCTTCTCTAACTTTTCCATGGACCAGGGTTAAGCTCGAGCTAGTCTATTGGGCCATCTTCCCAGAAATCCCTTTGTGTGCTTTGTTTTGTCTATGATTTCCCTGAGATCCAATTCAATTTTTTCATGTTTTTTTGCTATTTGCTGTTTTGAGTCTTCGAAGTCAGTTATCTTGTCCTCTCTATCACTCATTCTTTCTTTTGTCTCTTTAAATCTGGTGTTGCGTGCCTCTAAGTATGTTTTTTTTATTTGATCAGCAGAGTTTTTAATCTCTGTGATTTCTGCTGTTTTTCTATTTATTCTTTCAAATTCTTCTTTGTACTCTTCTACTGTCTTCTTGATCTCCTTTATGTCATTTGCTATCCCACTTAGTTTATTAAGTAGAGTTGTATGAACGTCTTTGATTAGTTGTTCCAGGATCTGTGTCTCCTTTGGTGTTTTAATTTGGTCATTAGGCAGAGCTATATCTGTCTGCATTGTGATATGCTTAGTGATCTTCTGCTGTCTTTGTGGCATGCAAGTATCTTGATTGATTTACTTTGGAAGTTGATTTATTTCAGTAATCTAAGGCCTCGTGTTTGTGGGAAGCTTGTGCAGCAGGGAGCAGGGTGGGACACTCAGTGCGGTGATTTGTTTCCGGGTAGGTGTAGTCGCAGTTTGGGGATGTTATGCTGATGCTTGTGAACGTGGGCACCCAGCGGCCAGGGAGGATGTAGCTGTGCAGTTACACTTGTCTGGGGGGCGTAACCCTCGTGTGCTGGTCTAAGGCATGGGGCACTTTGTGCAATGCGTAGAGCTGTGGCAGCAGGTTGGCGTTATGCCTTCTTGGACTGGAGGCAGATATAACCCAGCTGCACAGTTCAGCACTTTCTCAGAGCTGGGAAGTTTGGCTGACGGCTGTGTGCATGCGTGGTTCTAGGACTGCTTTAAAGTGCAGTTCTCAGAGCTGAATGATGTGATTTGGGGGCCATGCACAAGCATGGGCCTGGGAGTGCTATAAACAGATGCACAGAGCTCAGGCAGGGTGGATTGATGTTGTGTGACACTATGGGCGGGGTGGGGGCAAGGATGGGCAGGGGTAGCCTAGGTATGGAGGTTGGTGCCCCCAGCCTGCAGGGAACAGGGAGGGGGAGGCAGTGCTCAAGAGGGGTGCAGGAGAGGTGGGTTGGGCTGCATTTGGGCTGGGGGTGTTTCACAGGTATGTGCACCAGGGGCTAATAAGGTGGCACCTGGAGTATGGGGAATGGAGGCCAGTGTCGAGGTTCAGGTGCATGAGGTGTGGGGTGAGTCGCCGGTCATGAGGCTGCATTAGTGAGGGTAGCGCACCCAAGGAACACAGCCTGGCTTAATTCCTAGTCCCTGGCTCCCATCATGCACTCCTGCAGACTCCGAGCCTCTGAGCCAGGCTCCAGCTTTCTGCCTCTAGTTCTTTGGCCTCTGCAACCAGGGCTGCTCTGTGTGGTACAGAAGGCTCTCCCAGGTCAGCTGTACTCCTGAATCACCACCTCAGTCACCCTCCTGTCCCTTCTTTCACATGCTTTCTTGATAAACACAATGACAGATCCTGGGGCAAAAGGTGGAGAGGGGGGTAGATGAATTAATTATAATATGTAAACTTATAGTCATAAAATTTAGAATATAGGTTACAAGAGATAGAATAATGGAAAATGGGGAGTCATTGCCTAATATGTACAAAATTTTTATGTTAGATTGAACTTAAACGTTTGAAAACAGGTAGAGGTGCAGTAGCACATTACTGGGATTATAAGAAATAGTGCTGTACTGTCTGTGAATGTGGTTGAAAGAGTTGTCTAGAGTCATGTGTGTCACCAAAAGGAAAGCCAGAAGTTAAAATATGGGAATGTATGATGCAGTAAACTTTGTGGATGATGGATGATGACTGGATGATGGATGATGACTGTGATTAACACTACAAATATAAATAAGTTCTTTTATGAACCAGAACAAACGTATGACACTCTTGTGAAGAGTTTATAATAGTGTGGTATATGGGAAAAATATCCCTATTTCAAACTATACAGACTAAAGTTCACAGTGATAGATTAATATTCTTTCATCAACAGTAACAAATGTACCACACTAATACTAGGGGTCAATAATAGGGGGGAATGATGGGTATGGAATGTTTTGAGTTTTCTTTTTATGTCTTTTGTTATTTTTCTTTTTAGAATAGTAACAACATTCTAAAATTGATTGTGGCTGAATGCACAACTATGTCATGATACTGTAAGCCAGTGATTGTATACTTTGGATGGATTATATGGTATGTAAATATATCTCAATAAACTTTGCATTAAAATAAAAAAGGGGAGGGTTAGTACAGAAGATGACATTTAATCTCAGTAAGAGACTGTATAACATAGGCATTTCTATTCCATGTGTAGGGAATCATACAAAATGTGACATTTTGTGTCTGGCTTTTTCTACTTTGTGTAATGTCTTCAAGGTTCGTATTGTAGCATCTATCAGTACTTCATTCTTTGTTAGGGTTGGAAAATATTCCATTGTATGGATACACAACATTTTGTTTATCCATTCGTCAGCTGATGTTCATTTGGGTTGTTTCTACTTTTGACTTGTATAAAAAGTGCCACTATGAATGTTCATGTACTACTTTCTGTGTGGACATGTATCTTCAGTTCTTTTGGACACGTCTGTGAGTGGATTTTTAAAAAAATATTTTTATTATAAACAATGAATCGACATACTAACATTCTTTCTTTTAAAATTTTTATTAATTAAAAAAAATTACAGGAAGAAACAGAAACATTCTTAATATGTAATCATTCCATTCTACATATATAATCAGTAATTCACAATATCATCACATAGTTGCATATTCATCATCATAATTATTTCTTAGGACATTTGCATCAATTCAGAAAAAGAAATAAAAAGGCAATAGAAAAATAAAATGAAAACAGAAAAAAAAAACCATACACACCATACCCCTTACTCCTCACTTTCATTGATCACTAGCATTTCAAACTAAATTTATTTTAACATTTGTTCCCCCTATTATTTATTTTTATTCCATATGTTCTACTCATCTGTTGACAAGGTAGATAAAAGGAGCATAAGACACAAGGTTTTCACAATCACACAGTCACACTGTGAAAGCCACACCATTATACAATCATCATCAAAGAACATGGCTACTGGAACACAGCTCTACATTTTCAGGCAGTTCCCTCCAGCCTCTCCATTTCCTCTTGGATAACAAGGTGATATCTACTTAATGCGTAAGAATAACCTCCAGGATAACCTCTCAACTCTGTTCGGAATCTCTCACCCATTGACACTTTGTCTCATTTCACTCTTCCCCCTTTTGGTCGAGGGGATTTTCTCAATCCCTTGATGCTGGGTCTCAGCTCATTCTCGGGGTTTTCTCAATCCCTTGGTGCTGAGTCCCAGCTCATTCTCGGATACCTGTCCCATGTTGCCAGGAAGGTCCACACCCCTGCGAGTCATGTCCCACGTAGACAGGGGGAGGGTGATAAGTTTGCTTGTTGTGTTGGCTGAAGAGAGAGGCCACATCTGAGCAACAAAAGAGGTTCTCGTGGGGGTGACTCTTAGGTCTAATTTTAAGTAGACTTAACCTATCCTTTGTGGGGTTATGTTTCATATGAACAAACCCTAAGACTGGGGGCTCAGCCTATAGCTTTGGCTGTCCACACTGCCTGTGAGAATATCAAGAATTCAACTTGGGGAGGTTGAATTTTCCCCCGTTCTCACCATTCCCTGAAGGGGACTTTGCAAATACTTTTCTGCTCACAGATCAAACCACCCTGGGATTCATTGGGGCACCATTCTGGACAAACCAACAAAATCTCATGTCCTACTCAAAGTTCATACTAACATTCTTGACATACAATCATTCTTGTCATACAAACATTCTTGACATGGTTACAATCACTGGCTCACAATATCATCACATCATTGTGTATTAAACACCATGATCATTTTTTTTGAACATTTGCATCTCTCCAGAAAAAGAAAGAAAAAAGAAAAAACTCAAATATGCCATACCAGTTACCACTTCCTTTCATTGACCACTAATATTTCAATCTACTCAATAAATTTTAACCTTTGCTCCCCCTATTATTTGTTTATTTTTATCCATATTTTTTACTCAACTGTCTATACCGTAGATAAAAGGAGCATCAGACACAAGGTTTTCACAATCACACAGTCACATTGCGAAAGCTATATCATTAAACAATCATCTTCAAGAAAAATGGTTACTGAAACACAGCTCCACAGTTTCAGATACTTCCCTCTTGCCACTCTGTGAGTGAATTTGACATTATACTTAAAAAGTTTTTTTCCTAAACCTCCTAAAGTCTCTTCCTCTTCATAGCCACTGTCTTATTTCACCTCTTGCCTGGGACTACTTTAATAGCCCGTTAATTAGTTTCTCTTTCTTTCTCTCCTTCTCAAAACCATCCTCCACACAGCTATCAAAACAGCTAAGATAAAAATAATAACGGTAATAATTTTTTTTATAAAAAATAAATAAGATGATGCACTGCAATGTAAATTTTATAAAAAACTCTGAGGTAGGTATTATTTTTATCATTCAATTTAGAAATGATCATTTCTCCCAAAGGTAATAAGTGATAAAGGTAGGAATTAAATCTAGGTCAACTTGACTTCAGAACTCCTAACTCTATGACACAGTGCCTCCCTGAAACACATCTTGCTATCCTGGTAAAAATCATACAAAGACTCCCACCTACCTAAGGTAAGAACATATTCTAATAGTGGTAGGATTGTTTCTGTATTTCCAATTTTAATGCACATGGCTATTCCTTACTTCTAAACTCCTGCAGCATTTGTATTATTGTTCTCTATTTCATTTCATGGCATACCATACTCCACATTTCTTAACATGCGTTGGCTATATCATTTCACTGGAGAAGAATAACTCCACAGAGTCAGGAATCATGTCTTGTTTATTTACCACTGATTTTCTCTTGTCCTGGACTATACCTGGGACAGAATAGAAACTTAATACATATTTGTGAGATGAATGAGATTAGCTGTGTATTCTTCATTTTTCGAGGGCAATGGTCTTATGCTATACATCTTTGGTGTCTTCCTTTCCTCTCCCCCAGCGACCATCTGACACGGTACTAGACATATAAGCAGATGCCAAACCTTCTGTTATGTTAGCCCTCCTAACTCCTTTGACACTGTAGCACATGTTATTTGTTGCCAAATCTTAACACCCTACACCAGTTGTATAAGGGTTTCTTTGTGTCAGTAATACATTCTTAGTAATCTGAGGAACCTGCAAAATTTAAGGCAGTCCTCCAAGCCACCAACTATTTTGGTGGCTTGGAGGAGAGTGCCAGTCACACTGTGGCTTGCTTTAGAGGATGAAATGGTTATTAATGAGAGATGCTAAAGGATGTACTGGCCCTCACTTTCTTCGATGATTGAAATGTTTTGTATCTATACTGCCCAATGTGGTAGGCACTAGCCTTGTGTGTCTGTTTAGCACTTGAAATGTGTCTAGTGTGACAGGAACAAAATTTTTAATTTAACTTAAATTTATATAGTGAAATGGCTAGTGGCTACCATATTGGATATTATAGCACTAAAGTCAGATGACCTTGATTTGAATGCCTCTGCTACTTACTAACTGTATGATTTTGTCCAATTTACTAAACTTCTTTGTCTCTTGGTCTCCTCATCTGTAAAACAGGAATAATAATAATAGTGCTAACCTCATAAATCTGATACGGTGATTATATGACAAAAATATACATTTTGTACACGGGTCCATTCAGCAAGCACCAGTGTGGCTGGAAAAGAGGTGGACTGACATCCATAAAATGAGTCGTCATATCCACTTGATGAATGGAATACCTCCTCCACTGGGGTCACCCTCTGGTGAGCATTTACATAGGATATGAATATATTCACATTCCGTGATCATTCTGAAAGGTCCATCTACTAGATCCTCTTGTTGTGAATATCTAATTGTAATAAGTTATATTCCCCCAACCCTGCCCTTTAGGAGGATTTCCCTTTGCCACTGTATATCAAGGTTGTGTGGTTCAGTAAGACAGCAGGGGTCCAACTTCAGCTGGTCCCAGCAAACCCACACGGCTCCATCAATGATTCAGACCCTTTACTCTTCCTTGTTTCCTTCTTTTATTAACTGGTCATAGGCAGCCCCCCACGAGCCTATAATGAGTGTAAAGAGAGAGTATGAGGCCATGAGAGCAGGTAGCATGGGATTCTCAGTCACCTGCTTGTGGTAGTTTATTTGTGCCTTCTGGACTACTCAAGTATGGTCTTATATCTATGCCACTTTTATTTTGTAAGGTTATTGTGCATGTTTGACTTTATATTTTGACAGTTTATATAGTAGTCAGTTCTTGACAGGCAGTGACTTGGTGTCTCATTTTCAGATGTTCCTTCTCCATGAGAGCTCAGAGGCTTACCCAAGAGCTACTTTTTAAATGAAGAATAGTTGTTGGCAGAAGAGTACATGAACCTATTCCAAAACTCTAGTGGTTTGTGCTAAATTTTCCCGGTGGGGCTAGCCAGAGAATGCACACAGCATTTTTTGTCTGCCACAGAAAGTTCCAAGATGCTGTATCCTTGGATCATAAGGCCCAGTGGCAGAGCAGCTAGGATCACAGTCTGGAACTGCTGCACTCTGATTCATACTTTTCTTAGTCTGATTCACACTCAAAAGTGGTAGCATTGCTCAACACCTTTAGCCACTAGGGAAGTGCAAATCAAAAACCACAAGGAGCTACCACTTCATACACACTAGTATGGCTATTAGTAAAAAATCAAAACAAACAAAAAAGAAAATAAAATAAGTGTTGGTTAGGATGCAGAGAAATTGGAACCCTCGTGCATTGCTGGTGCAAATGAAAAATGTTGCAGCCATTGTAGAGAAGAGTTTTATGATTCCTCAGAAAGTTAAACATAGAATCACCACATTATTCAGCAATTACGCTTCTATGTATTTACCCAGAAGAACTGAATACAGGCACTTGAACAGGTATGTTACACCAATGTTCACAGCAGAATTATTCATGATAGCTATTCACAGTAGCCTAAAGGAGAAAGCAACCAGGTGTCTATTAACAGATGAATGACTAAACAAAATGTGGTGTATACATATAGCCATAAAAAGAATGAAGTTCTGAAACATGCTACAATATGGATGAACCTTGAGGACCTCATGTTGAGTGAAATAAGCCAGACACAAAAGGATTAACATTGTATGATTCCAATTATGTGAATTGCCTAGAATATGCAAATTCATAGAGACAAACAGTAGATTACAGCTTATGGGGGGGGCATGGGAAGTTATTATTTAATGGGTACAGAGTTTTGGTTTGGGATCATAAAAAAAGGAAAAAGTTTGGTAATGGATTGTAGTGATGGTAGCACAATATTCTGAATGTAATTAAAAGCACTGAATTGAATACATGAAAGTAGTTAAAATGGGAAATTTTATATTGTTCTTATGTTACCACAATAAAAATTTTTTTAAAAATTGATCCAACTTGTAGCTTTATGGGTTACCCAGAAAATGGGTTGGAGCAGCATGCCCAAATGTGGTCCATGTTGCCTCAGAACTCAAAGATGCCCACCAAGTACTGTGTCTCATGCCAATAAAGGTTATATAAGTGGCCTTCAGAATAGACATTAGTTTGTGAACCAGCTGCCTCAAGTGCAGCATTGCAAGGCTTTTATGCAGGGGAGGTTGGTTTCTTCAGACTGAGGAGGGTTGCCTTTGCAAATAAGGATGCAAAGGGGATTTTGGGATTCAGAATTCTTCGACTTGATCATGCCTTCCTAAATGTCTCCATCCCATCCCATGTCTCAAGGTACTACTCCTCCCCCACCTGTGTCCTTACCCTAGTTAAACATCTGCCAGCATTGAGCCTTTAACTGGGGCTGGCATTCTTCAGCCTTAGGTCCTGGGCTTGGTCCTTAGTTATTTCTTCCTGTGATCTTTCCCCCTCCCCTATTTTTTACTTATTTATTTTTAATACAAAAAAACCCACCAAATAAACCCAAACATTCCTATTTTGATCATCCCGTTCTACATATATAATCAGTAATTCACAGTATCATCACATAGTTGCATATTCATCATCATGATCATTTCTTGGAACATTTGCATCTATTCAGAAAAAGAAATAAAACGAAAACAGAAAAAAAATTATACATACCATATCCCTTACCCCTCCCTTTCATTGATCATTAGCATTTCAAACTAAATTTATTTTAACATTTGTTCCTCCTATTATTTATTTTTATTACGTATGTTCTACTCATCTGTTGACAAGGTAGATAAAAGGAGCATCAGACACAAGGTTTTCACAATCACATTGTCACATTGTGAATGCTATATCATTATACAGTCATCATCAAGAAACATGGCTACTGGAACACAGCTCTACATTTTCAGGCAGTTCCCTCCAGCCTCTCCATTACATCTTGAATAACAAGGTGATATCTACTTAATGCCTAAGAATAACCTCCAGGATAACCTCTCGACTCTGTTTGGAATCTCTCAGCCATTGACACTTAGTCTCATTTCACTCTTCCCCATTTTGGTCGAGAAGGTTTTCTCAATCCCTTGATGCTGAGTCTCAGCTCATTCTAGGGTTTTTCTCAACCCCTTGATGCTGAGTCTCAGCTCATTCTAGGATTTCTGTCCCACGTTGCCAGGAAGGTCCACATGGCTGGGAATCATGTCCCATGTAGACAGGGGGAGGGTGATAAGTTTGCTTGTTGTGTTGGCTGGAGAGAGAGGTCACATCTGAGCAACAACAGAGGTTCTCTTCGGGGTGACTCTTAGGCCTAATTTTAAGTAGGCTTGACCTATCCTTTGTGGGGTTAAGTTTCATATGAACAAACCCCAAGACTGGGGGCTCAGCCTATAGCTTTGGTTATCCACACTGCTTGTGAGAATATCAAGAATTCAACTTGGGGAAGTTGAATTTTTCCCCATTCTCACCATTCCCCGAAGGGGATTTTGCAAATAGTTTTTTATTCACTGATCAAATCACTCTGGGATTTATCAGGGCATCACTCTGGACAAACCAACAAAATCTCATGTCCTACTCCAGGTTCCATGTACTTATGGTGTTCAATTAAGCTGTCTCTTCCTGTGATCTTACAGGAAATAAGGGATTTATTCAAAGTTGCCTTTAAGGATTTCTGAATGACAATCTGTTTTCTTAGTTGGATAGTCACTTGTCTTCCTCCTTCACTTCATCTCATGCCACCCACCAGTCATAATATGAGAAACTGTGATGCCGTCACATTGCATGGATTATTCATGTCCCTGTTTCCCTGGGCGAGGTGATGATCTATATATTCCTCAAATATGTGAGCAACCCGATTCCATTTTGAGAGTCTGATTCCTGGGACATTCCTGGTACCTGACAGTACTAGTCAGGACCCCAAGGAAAAGAGAGAAAACACATACAAATTGGGTACTTTGGCCTATAGGATCAAGGAAAAGGCGTAGTTACTGGAACCCCCCAAAAGAGAGCTGTGTGGAGGCCACCAGACAGGAGCTGAGGTCTTTGGTCAAGTGAAGCAGCCAACTTCTCTCGACCTGGAAGAGAGGTTGAAGGGGAAGGGGAATAAATACCCTCCTATCTCACTCTCTTCCCTCTGTCTAAACTACCATGGATCCAAATAGCCAATCCTAATCAAAAGTCTCTAATCCATCCATTTCAATCTCCCAGGACAGGGAAAGTGGATCTGGAGGAGCAAATAAATAAAAGTCCTAATCCAAAGTTACTATAAAGATCAAATTTATTTGAAATCTAGACCTATTTTTCACTTACTTTCAACAACATCAATTGACTATTGTTCTCAGGCACCTCGAACTCAGCATCAGCAAAACAGAACTCAACTGCCTTCCACACCTCCTTCTCCTCTCAAGTCTCCAACTTCAGTTACTGTATTCTCATTCCTTTAGGCAGCTAGTCCAGAAACCTGGGTGCCATCTTTGATCCCTCCCTTTCCATTATATACTGCATCTCTTTGGTCAGCACTCTGTAAAATATATTTCACTTGACTTTTTTTCCTCCATTCCCTTACCAGGACCTTGGTCCAAGCCCTCATTATTTCTCACCTGAATATGTCAACAACCTCTTAATTCATCTTCTCGCTCTCACCCTTTTAAACCATAATCTACCATGCCACAAAAGTGATTTTCCTCAACTATGAAATGTGAATTGAGCCATATCAGTCCTTTATTTATCAACCATCAGCATCTTTAGTCCTGAGAGGGAAATCTAAATTTGTTACGATGGTACTTGACGTCCGTGGCAATCTGGTTTCAGTCTCCTTCTTCAGCCTCATTTGCCACCCAAAGACACCAACAATTATATGATGCATTCCAAGCTCAGAAATTAATATGTGAAAAAAAGTTGTGCCCTTTAGAATCAGTGAAATAAGGTACCATCTAATCCACCCTTTCATTTTATTCATAAGGAAACAGGTCTAGAGAGGTAAGTGACTTGTCCAAGGTCACACAGCTCCTTAGTAGCAATGCCACATCTTAATGTAGATCTGCTGACTTACGTTTCATACCCCCATATAGATTCATTATTGATGATTATTATGAATAATAGCAACTCCAATTTTGTAAAATAAACTTATTTTCAGCATCTTTATCCTGCTTTATATCAGGATTACCAGGAAAAATTAAGGCTGGGTTATCCTATAGGAGCTATAATCCCCTGACCCCCCGCTCCACTTACCTGGCCAAAACCCAATAAAAGATACAAGCATCTTCAGTAATTGACTGTGAAATTAGCACAACCCCATGTCAGGTAGAGCCCTGCAGAAGGTACAGCTCAGGTAGGGAAACAATTGTATTTTTTTACACTACTTGAGAGATTCTTCAACTGGAAGAAGTCACTGTTGAGGGAGCTACATTACCAGTCTTCAGTTCTAAGTCTTTACTCAGGTCTTGTTATCCATTCAAGCTGTGATTCCAAAGTGGGGTCTGCTGCCTGATGTGTATAAGATCCAAACTATGACACTGGCATCTCAGAAGGAGAAACAGTTTTTCCTGGACCATGCACCCAAAAAAAAGGAAATAAAAGAAAAAATAAAATAGAAAGAGTTTATTGCTGTACAATTTCCTGCCAGCCTAGCATCTGTCTTCCAGAACTGTGGTAACTCTGATAGTTTTATAAGTATCAAAAGATAGGCACAAATAAAAAAGGATAATAAAAAAAGAAAAAAGATAGGCAGGTTTTAGGATAATGAGTATAGTTACTCGAGATGATGAAGTTATAAATGATCTAATTATTGAGCTTGGGCAGATTCATAACATTTGTAGTCACAGAATGTATGTAAGAAAATGGCAGTCTTAATATGGTGATGGGCATGATTTTTAGTATTATTATGAGATATAGATCACTTATAGGTTTAGTTTTAAGCTACTGTGCATGTCAGGCGAGCCAATGTTGGTTAGATCTAGCTCTATCTAGTAAGATAACTTAGGAATTGGGGAGGATTAGTTCTTGGCTGACTCAGGTTCCTTCATTAATGAACATTGGGGGCTGTCTTTTGTGATCATGAGACTCCAAAGTTGTAAAACAGTATAAGGATGTACAAGTAGGGCCAGTCACAAGGTTTTTACCATCACTAAATAAAGGTTATATAGTTACATAATCATTAGAGATCAAGGCATCAGGATTATAGTTCAGTGGGTTTCAGTAATTTCAGGTATTTTCTTTTGGCTATTCTACAATATTCTAGAAAGTAAGAAAAACACATCTATATAACAATTCAGTTATCCTAATTATTTGTTAATTCTTAATTTCATAGTTACAATACCCCTCTTTCAGGGAAGATTTCCTCTGTCCAAGCACTTCCCCATTTTTCAGAAGTCCCATACATTTCCCTTCTAACGAAACTAGGTCCTTTCTCAGCTCTTCACTGAGCTGCCCAGAAAGGAGGTTTCTCTCTTTGAGTCCAAGTCATCAGAGCACAACTCAATTACTATCATGTGTTACCATGCATGGAAAACCATCTAGACCAAGGAGAGGAGTCAGCACCCACCATGTTATTGACTAAGGGCTCAGATGATGTCTTTCGAAAATTTTAATGTGCTGCCATGAAAACACTTTTCTTTTTTTTTAATGCAATTTTATTGAGGTATATTCACACAACATAGAAATCATCTGAAGTATACAATCACTAGTTCACAGTATCATCACAGGTTGTGCATAGTTGTGTAAGTCCATGATCACATTTAGAACATTTTCATTACTCCAGAAAAGAAATAAAAATAAAAAATAAAACCTTAATCCTCCCATACTTCTTATCTCCCCATATTATTGACCCATAGTGTTGGTGTGGTACATTTGTTACTATTTGTGAGAGAGTTTAAAAATATTACTGTTAACTATAGTCCATATTTTGCAAAAGCTACATTTTTTCTCATCCCTCTGTTATTAACTGCTTATAATAGTGTTGTACATCTTTGCTCTAGTTCATGAAAGAACTTTTTTATAGTTGTACAGTTAATCACAGACATTGTCCACTACAAGATTCATTGTGTTATACTTTCCTAATGAAAGCACTTTTCCTCATTACTTAGAAGTTCCTCTTTGCTCTATGAAGTGATATCATTTTAGGATTCCTAAGGGACAGAATTTTCTAGACATTTGAAAATTTTTAAATATCAGAGACTCTAGTCAATGTTTCTCTAATTTCCTAATGATAAGAATTACCTAGAAAATTTTCCCAAAATACAAATTCCTGGATCCCATTGAAGTTCCACTAAATCAGAATCCCAGGACTATGGCCTGGGAAACCATAGGTTTAACAAATGCCCCTAAGTAATTTTTGTCACCAGCGAAGTTTGGGAAGGACTGTGCTCAGCCCTATCATTCTTTTTCTTTTTTTAAATACCAAAAAACACCAAACAAATGCAAACATTCTTAACTTTTGATCATTCCATTCTACATATGTAATCAGTAATTTACAATATCAGCCCTATCATTCTAAAGATGAGGATACTAAAGCCCAGAGAAGTAGAATAACTTATGGAAGATTCTTCTGTATTTCTGTTTGCATATACACAGCTGTTTCTGCAGGGGTTGTGGCTTCCACAGAACGGACTCAGCGGACTGGGAATTTCAGGGGTGAAAAAGACTGTAGTTTTTCATTATATGCCCTCTGTGGTAGTTGAAAGAAAAGTTTTCCCCATATAATGAATCATTTTTTCAGTAAAAACCTAGTTTTGAGTACATCAGATTTGCATACATCCTGAATTCACAGTCATTTGTATCCTGGCTTCCCCCATTCCCACCTACCTTGAGTCTGCTTTATAGCTGTCAGATAACCCCCTCATTTCCCTTTCCTCTGCCTACTCCAAACTCCTCCACCTTACTCCAGCAGACCTATCTAGGCTGAAGGCCAGGAGCACTTGAACAACCCCTTCTCTCTGCCTGGAGAGGCTTGGAGTTGAGTCATCCTCCCCATTAGTTTAAGCTAAGACACAGTGGGAGTCCCAAAACTGACTGGTGATCTTGGCTGTGTCTCAGCCAAAGCCTTTATTGTAGGACCTGCCAGCAATGCCCCATAGCAGCCTCCCAAACTTGAGTACATTTAGAGAGAATGTGGACTAGGAACTCTTTGCTAGGGAAGCCAAATTTCCACTTTTCCAGTTAGTCATAATGATATTTCAGAGCCACACAGGCAGGATTCTGTGTAAGGTATTGTTTTGGTTTGCTAAAGCTGTCAGAATGTAATATACCAGAAATGGATTGGTTTTTACAAAGGGGATTTATTAGGTTACAAATGAACAGTTTGGACCATTCAAATGTCCAAATTAAGGCATCAAGAGAGATACTTTCTCTGAGGAAAGGCTGCTGGCATCTGGGATCCCTTTGTCACATGGGAAGGCACATGGCAATGTTTGTTGGTCCTTCTCTCCTGGATTCTCGTTTCAAAATGGCTCTCTCAGCTCCTTTGGGTCCTTTGGGCTTCTCCTGGGGCATTTTCTTTCTCCAAGCTCTCTCCAAAATGTCTCTGCCTTTTACCCTCTTCTAAAGGCCTCCAGTAAGGGGATTAAGACCCACCTCGAATGGGTTGGATCACACCTCCATGGAAACAGCCTTAGCAAAAAGTCCCAACTTCAATAGATCTTTACCCACAGGGATGGATTAAAAGAACAAAGGCTTTTCCAGGGTACATAATAGATTCAAACCAGCATAGCTGGGCTTAGAAGAAAATATTTACATAAGATGGGTAGCAAGTGGAACTCTCCCAACTGTGGTGGGAGTGTCAGTTGTTTCAACCACTTAAGAAAACTGTTTGGCAGTATCTCTTAAGGTTCAACAAATGCATACCTATGATCCAGCAATTCTCCTGGTGCACCTACAGAAATGTTTATATGTGTTCACTAAAAGATGTGTATGAGTATATTTATAGGAGCAACTATTCATCTCAGTCCCAAATTAGAAACTACTCAAATGTTAATCAGTAGCCAAATTGGTAAATAAATTCTATTGTATTCATACAACAGAATAGTATCGGAAATGAGAATTAATTAACTATTGCTACCTGCAACAATAAGGATGATGGATGATGGATGATGCTTGTGAAGATAATGTTGAGCAAATGAAAAAAAAAAGCCAGACATACCTCTCTTTCTTTAAACCTAACTCTACAAGTGAAAACATTGCCCTCCCCTCTACATGGAACATGACATCCAGGGGCGAAAGTCTCCCTGGTGGCGTGGGAGATGACTCCCAGGGATGAGCCTGGCCCTGGCACCATGGGATCAACAATGACATCCTGACCAGGAAGGGGAAAAGAAGTGTAACATATGGGGTGTCAGTGGCTGAGAGAGTTTGGGTAGAATCGAGAGGCTCCTGTGGAGGACACTCATATAAGGTTCAATTGCATCATGGTTTGCCGAACCCCAACCAGGGCCATTCCTGCCAATCCTAAAGAACACCTAGGGAATTATATAAGAGTCTACGAAAGTTCTGTGCACTAGGGTAACTTTCCAGAAATTTACAACCTCCAGATGGGTCCCTGGACCAGGTAAGTCCTGAAATGCAGAAGGGCCAACCATTCCAAAACATCAACTAGTTTCATCCCCCTATCCTATATTACCAACAGCCCCTTCCAACATGAAAGTTTAGAATGGGCATAGCCCAAATACCCCTAAAGTGTGGGGGAGAAAGATCAAAGGTCATGGTGGAGTTATACAGAGAAGGTAGGATTTAACAAATGAGTATGAGTGCGGAATCATTATACTGATATTTCTTTTAGCCTCCCGTACCTCAGAGCAGCTAGAAATCAAAACCTAAAATCATGGAATTGTAACCCATACCAAACTCGGAAATCTGTTCTGCAATTAATTGTTGTGGTGTACTTTGAAATGTATTGCTTTTATGTACATATGTTACTTTTCACAAAAGAGGGAAAAAAAGAGGAGGAGTATAACAGAGAAGACAGAACTTAACAATTGAGTATGACTGCTGAATCATTATATTGATGTTTTTTTTGGTCTCCAATGTCTTGGAGCAACTAGAAGAAAAAACAAAAAATTGTAGAACTATAACCCATGCTAAGTTTTGGAATCTGTTCTCTAACTACTTGTTAAAATATACTTGGAAATCTGTTGCTTTTTTGTATATATGCTATATTTCATTATAAAAAATGTTTTAAAAAAGCAAGACATAGAAAAGGCTTCATGATGTCATTTACATAAGGTTTTAAAAGCAGGCAAAATAAATCTCTGGTGCTGTAAGTCAGGATAGTGGATAAGGAATAACTGGGAGTGGAACTTCTGAGGAGCAGGTAATATTCTATTTCTTGATCTGGGTGCTTATAAAAATTCACCGAATGGTACATTCATGATTTGTGTATCTTTCTGTATGTATATTGACTTCTATATAAAGTTTGCTTTTGAAAAAGTAGTTCTCACAGAACTGTATCTACTTTACAACACCCCCTGTGCTGGTTTGAAACTATTATGTACCCCAGAAAAGCCATGTTTTAATACTAATCCAATCTTGTGGAGCCAGACCTCTTGTTTAGGGTGGAAACTTTTGATTAGATTGGTTCCATGGAGATATGACACACCCAAATGTGGGTTTGACCTTTTGATTAGATGGAAATGTGACTCCATCTTTTCAAGATGGGTCTTGATTAGTTTACTAGAGTCTTTTAAAAGGGGAAACATTTTGTAGAAACCTCAAGCAGATGCTTGGAGAACAGTTGCTTCAGAGCTGACAGAGACACGGTGGTCTGGAGATGCATAGAGTGCCAACAGAGAGAGCAGACGCTTAGATACGGGGCATAGTCCTGCAGAAGTTGCCACACACTTTCCCATGAGATGCTAAGCAAGCCAGAACCCAGACTTGTGTCCTGGAGGAGCTAAGGAAAGGACCACAGGTGCTTAAAGAGAAAACCACTGGCATCAGAAGTTAGAAGCTATGGAACTGGGAACAAAGATCAGCAGACCCCAGCCATGTGCCTTCCCAGATGACAGAGGTGTTCTGGGCCCATCAGCCTTTCTTGAATCAAGGTATCTTTATCTGAATTCCTTAGTTTGGACATTTTTATAGGCTTAGAACTTAAACTTGCAAATTAATAAATTCCCTTTTTAAAAAGCCATTTCATTTCTGGTATATTGCGTTTGGGTAGCTTTGACAAACCAATACACCTCCTTTTTATAAAAAATATTTTCTAACAACTCTTAAATCCTGAAAGGGTAGTCATAGATAAATTATGCATAGATAAATTATGCATCCTGACTTACAGCACCAGAGATTTATTTTGCCTGCTTTTAAAACCTTATGTAAATGACATCATGAAGCCTTTTCTATGTCTTGCTTTTTTTAAAACATTTTTCATAATGAAATATAGCATATATACAAAAAAGCAACAAATTTCCAAGTATATTATGTATATAATTGTTGAATTTTCCTTTTAAAATAAAAAATTAATTTTTTTATTTAAAAAATCCATATAGTACATCAGTTGAAATATAAAGAAGAAACAAAAGGGATAACTTTATAATAAAGGAATGTATATTTCAGTACAGAAATATCCAGACATGACTTACCTGGGAGACACTGAGTACATCAGAGATTTCACCTAGTATAAAAAACTCCATGAACGCAACAGCTGCAAATGCAGACCAAAGCAGGCAATGCACTAGCTAATTACAAGGACACTGGTACTATGATTTCCTAAAATAGTAAAACAGTCTGTGCTGAAATCCTAAACAAAACACACTACAACCATCCTTCCTGTTACACAATAATGACATTCTTTTAAAATCCAACATACTTTGAATTGCAAAAATACTGCATTTATATGTGAAAGCAGACTCAGATTCTAAACTTAGATCATTATAAACATACTCTACATCTACATGATTGTCCAGTGGGATATTAGAAAGCCGTGCAGAATGCCAGACAATCTATTCTCATTCAGGACTGACCTGTGCATTGCAGGATGTCTAGCACTGTGGTTCTTGACCATTAAGTGCCAGCAGTGTTATTGTAATAACCAAAAATACCCCCCAAAATTTCAACGTTCCCCCAGGGGCGGTATCACGTTGGTTGGGAACTATCACAGGACTCCTGACTATAAGCCATTAATGGTCTCAGTCATGAAACCTTGGAAGACCCATGGTCATTGCAGAAGTTTGAGGGGAGACATTCTAGTTTGCTAGCTGTTGGAATGCAATGTACCAGAAATGGAATGGTAGGTTTGTCAAAGCTACCCAAATGCAATATACCAGAAATGAAATGGCTTTTTAAAAAGGGAATTTATTAATTTGCAAGTTTAAGTTCTAAGCCTATAAAAATGTCCAAACTAAGGAATTCAGATAAAGATACCTTGATTCAATTTATTAAGCTGCCAGTTTACAGTTCTAAGGCCATGAAAAAGTCCAAATTAAGGCAAGGCTATAAAAATGTCCAATCTAAGGCATCCAGGGAAATATACCTTGGCTCAAAAAGGCCAATGACGTTCGGAGTTTCTCTCTCAACTGGGAGGAAACATGACAATGTCTGTTAGCTTTCTCTCCTCATTTCATAAGGCTTCTCTGGGGGCATTTCCTTCTGTTCCAAAGTTCTCTGGCTGTCTGGGCTCTGTTGGTTCTGGTGATTCTCTCAGCTCTAAAGCTTTTTCCAAAATGGTTTCCTTTTAAAGGACTCCAGTAAGAATCCCACCTTGAATGGGTGGAGACACAGCTCCATGGAAACCATCTAATCAAAAGTTACCATCCACAGTTGGGTGGGTCACATCTCCATGGAAACAATCAGAAAGATCCCACCCAGTAATATTGAATGAGGATTAAAAGACTTGGCTTTTCCTGGACTATACTACAAATTTGAATGGGCACAAGGGGTAAAAACTATTCCCTCCAATCTTCAAGTCTTTTCCAGTCATTCGATAGCAGATCTGTCCCAAATTAGGCCTCCTGGAGTCCAAATTTAAAGAAGATTTGGGTATCCTGCGATTGGTACTTGAGGTTATGGGACATCGGAGATGGGTAACATTCATGGGCAAACTGATGACAAATATGCCTGTGATTTCAAGCTGTATCCCTACCTCTGCTCTGACAGCTCCATTCTCTTTATCTGTTAAGACTTCAGAGATTCCGGATAGGAGGGCTCCACTAATTTTTCAACCTGTGAGATCAAGGGCTAACTGAATCCATGCCAAGCATTCTTGTCCACTAAATACTTGAGACCTTGTATCTCATTTTCTGTCATACGGTATAACTAACACTTGAGTGATTATTATATACGAGGCTATATATCAACTTTGTGCTAAGCATTTTACATGTGTTATCTTCTTTAATTCTCACAATGACCCTATGATGTCATTAGTAGATACTATTATTATTCCTGGGTTTTGATGAAGTAACTAAGACATGGAGAGGTTAAGTAACATTTCCAGGGTCACATAGTTAATAAGCTGAAGAACTAGGATTTGAACCCAGTCAGCTCCAGAGCTGGAGCTTTTAACCGTTATAGCATTCTGCCTTCAAGGAAGGGGTGGTGGTGGTGAATGCACTTTTGTGGAAAACCTGTGTCCTATGTATAGAGATATGATACAGCCTTCCATTGGCTAAATGCCTTTTTGGAATTCAGCCTGCTTGAAGATCAGTGGCCTCCTGTATCAGTGAGATTGCTTTCAGTTTCCAAAATAGAGAGTTGACTAGTAGGACTGAACAAGAAGGATATTTATTGCTAACTCAGTAAGAAATTCTGGGTAGCAATTCCAGCATTGGTTAAATGGTTCAATTATATCATTAAGAACCCAGGGTTCTAACCATCATCAATGCATTAGCTTTCCTTCCTTATGGGAGTTATTTCCTGGCCACAAGATAGCTGCTGCAGTACCAACAGCACAAGAGAAAGGAAGAAGTGGAGAAATAGGATTTTGTATGTTTTTTTCTCTCTATCAGACTTTCCTTTATACCTTTTTGGCCATAACTGATTGACATGCTCACCCCTATATCTGTTATTGGGAAAGGGGATAAACCATTATTTATCACCTGGAGTTCTGTTTCCAGGAATTTCTAACCCCTACTATAAAATCAGAGTACTATAGAAAAGAAAGGGGGACGGCTGCTGTTCTGGTCTGCTAGATTCTGGAATGCAGTGTACCAGAAACGGAATGGCTTTTAAAAGGGGGAATTTAATGAGTTGCTAGTTTACAGTTCTAAGGCCGAGAAAATTTTCCAATTAAAACAAGTCTATAGAAATGTCCAATCTAAGGCATTCATCCAGGGAAAGATAACCTTGGTTCAAGAAGACCGATGAAGTTCAGGGTTTCTCTCTCAAGTGAGAAGGCAGATGGCAAACACAGCCAGGGCTTCTCTCTCAGCTGGAAGAGCACATAGTGAACATGGCGTCATCTGCTAGCTTTCTCTCCTGGCTTCCAGTTTCATGGAAGCTCCCTGGGAGGCATTTTCCTTCTTCATCTCCAAAGGTCGCTGGCTGGTGGACTCTCTGCTTCATGGTGCTGCAGCATTCTCCGCTCTCTCTGAATCTACCATTCTCCAAAATGTTTCCTCTTTTATAGGACTCCAGTAAACCATTCAAGACCCACCCAAATGGGTGGAGACATGTCGTCACCTAATCCAGTTTAACAACCACTTTTGACTAAATCACGTCATCCAGGGAGATGATCTGATTACAGTTTCAAACATACAGTAATGAATAGGGATTATTCTACCTTTATGAAATGGGATTTTCATTAAAACATGGCTTTTCTAGGGGGCATACGTCTTTTCAAACCAGCACAGCTCCCAAGTAGGCAATAGACAATATCTTCCATTCCTTTCCTGTGGGATGACTGGGGAGGTCCCAAATTATGTAACAACCAGGGGTTATGGTGGGTTTAGGAGACATCAAAGATGTATTTATACTACTCCCATTAGTGGTGGAATTGCTTACTTCTGGCCACCCAACCCTGAGAGCCAAAAGTTCCCTCATGCATTTTCCTTCAAAGATCTCCTTCAAAGGTTCTTAAGGGCAATGAGCCTTGTTCACACAGGGTGTTCTTGATTATTTCTGCCATCATGAAGTAGGCTGAGTATGTATGGGGCATTGCTTCTGCTATAACAAGGCCTGGTTTATTCCAAACAGTCAGAGTCTACAAAGATGTGTAGTAACCTATTGGTAGTTTCCTAAATGCACCATGCATGTGACCTTTGTCTGCCTGTGTCCAATGTCCCTGCCATGAACAACATATGGCCATGCATGGCAAGGCCTGGGGATGGGCATTCTGGTGTCATGTATAAGGAAGTAAAATGACAGATTAATATTTCACAACAGCAGTAATCTATGTAGTTCCTCTTTTGCCCTGTACTCAATAGAGTTCTTTTTAATTAATTTCCACCACCTTAACCCAAGAGAGCTAGACCTCCTGAGCCATTCATTACTCTGAAGATGTATAAATTAGTGATTTTTGGTTGCAAGCAAAAGAAACCAACTCTGGCTGTTGTAATTAATTGGGAATTTTAGAGAAAGCTGTATAAATCTCGCAGACTCAGAAGATAGGTTGGAGAATCAGGCTTAGAATTGAGCAGGAGCAAAGCCATTTCAAGGCTAAAGAAACAAGAACTGCTGGACCAGCCTGGACAGATATACCACTGCCTGAGGAATGAACACCAGCCATTTTCTTTTTTTTTTTTTTTAATTTGCATATGGGCAGGAGGCACCAGGGATCGACCTCCAGACCTCCAGGACGGCAGGTCGGAGCTCTGCCTGCTGAGCCACGGCAGCCACCCACCAGCCATTTTCAATTCAACTCTACAGGACATTCAAAATTCGGGCAGGATCAATTTCAGGTGGATTGCAGATCTAAATGTAAAAGGGAAATCATTCAGCCTTGAGAAGAAAATGAAGGAGAAGACCTTTGGGCCAAAGAAGGTAGGGGAGGGTGTCAATCACAAGACAGTCTTGTCCTCACAGGAAGATACTTGTTCTAGACCAGGGCTGGGAAACAGAGGCAGGGCCTCTGCAGAAGTTAGAAATTCTTCATAAATAAAGAAATGAAAAAATCATATGATCTGCACAACTTGACTACAGGTGATTATTTCTTTCCCAGCATCTGTGAAAGATTTATTTTAAAAAACATCAAGGTTCACTCCAAAGAGAGTTGAAAATTTCAAATGCCAAGAAATTTTCATCTATTTTTCTCCTCCCACACAACATAATTGACATCCTGGCCACAGAACTCGTGTGAAACCACGCATGACATGAAGTAAATTGTCAGCTTATTCCTGGTTTCTGGCTGCAGCTCAGCCTCGTTGGCTGTTTTCCTTCAGACTCAGAGCTGAAGTCTTGGCTGGGACTTTCCCTGCTATGGGGACAGGGTCCAGACACCAGGGTCTGTGGAAAAACTGGAGGGGTCACCAAGATGATTAAGACCCTGCCCTCAAGAACATGGAAACGCCGCTACACCCAAATGGAGAATTGTCACCTTTCTCAAGGCATCTTTCCTGATTGTGGGATTCCCGATATACTGGAATACCTCAGACTGCCTCCTCAGCTCCCTTCTCCTCTCTCACTATGCTTCCTTCCTTTTCATCTAAGGTTTCTGCCTCCCAGGATGGTATCCTCAGCCCTGACCTCTGCCTTCACCGCCGACTCATATATCCAACTGTTCTCAAAACATTCTCACCTAAATGATGAAGAGGAATCTCAGAGTTACCATGTCTAAAACAGGTCTGATGATTGTTCCCCTAGACTCACCTCAGTCTGCCCATCGCAGGGAGCCAACATTGATTCTTATCTTTTCTTCATTCTCCACATCCAATAATTGCTCAGTAAATTCTGTTAATATGCCTTCATCCTATACTCTGAATCTAACTACTACTTATTACTTCTGCTGCCACCATGTAGTCCAATACACTGCTGTGGTAGTTAGATTCAGTTGTCAACTTGGCCAGGTGAAGGCACCTAGTTTTGTTGCTGCGGACATGAGCCTATGGTACGTGAACCTCATCTATTGCTAATTACATCTACAGTCGTCTAGGAGGCGTGCCTGCTGCAATAAATGATGTTCGACTTAATTGGCTGGTGCTTAAATGAGAAAACACAACGTAGCACAGCCCAAGCAGCTTGGCATACCTCATCTCGGCACTCGCAGCTCAGCCCAGGCCTTTGGAGATGCAGAAAGGAATCACCCTGGGGAAAGTTGTTGGAATCCAGAGGCCTGGAGAGAAGGCCAGCAGAGATCACCCTGAGCCTTCCCACGTAAGAAAGAACCTCAGATGAAAGTTAGCTGCCTTTCCTCGGAAGAACTAACAAAATAAATCCTCTTTTATTAAAAGCCAATTCGTCTCTGGTATGTTGCATTCCGGCAGCTAGCAAACTAGAATAACTGCTATGTCTCATCTGGGCTACTGCAGTAAACCTTCTATCTGGTCTTGCTGCTTCCTCCCTTGTTCCTTGTACCAGTGAAGATTAGGTTTTAAATACATTAGTCATATCACAAGTCACTCCCCTGCTCAGCTGTCTTTAGTGGCTTTACCCTTAGAAAACGATTCTAATTCCTTACCTGGCTGACAGGCTCCTCCATGACCTGCCCCCTGCCCACCTATCATTCCCCCCTCACCTTCTCCACTTCTTTCAGCTCATTCTTCTTCTCGCTGGTCTTCTGTATGGTCTTTGAATGCTTGCTCCTGCCTCAGTGTCTCTATGCTTATTATTCCTATTCTGTGTTGTTCTTCCTTAAATTTCTTATAGCTTAATAAAATAAAATATAGGTTTCAAAGTTGCCTTTCCTCTACTGTATAGGCGCCCACTCTGCCAACCACTTTCCCTGCTCTTTTTTTTTTTTAAACTATTTCTTCTTTTCTTAAATAGCACTGTCAAAGAAAAAACTGTACCAGACAATGTGAAACAGGTAAGGATGACTTTATTCAGGGGCTGCTATAGCAAGTGAGAAAGAGTAGAACTCAACTCTACAGATACAAAGCACACCCAACTTGTTTTTTTTTCTTTCAGTAATTTATTATTTTATTTATTCCATAAATCAGTAGCATCTAAGAAAAGCCACCCTATCAAAGTATTCTTTGCTTTTTCCTCTGCATTCTCATAGCTCTTTGCTAGATGCTTATAATATATTTAGTTCAAATATATAATTTCTAAGTATCTTTAGTCTTAAGCAAATAATATGCTGAAATTTTTTATGATAAAAAAGATTGATGTGGAATGATGTTTGTTGCAGTATTATTTATAGCAAAAAATATATGGAAACACCCTAAATACTTACCAACAGAGAAATGATAAGATAAATAATGGAACATGTGTGTAATCAAATGTCCCAAAGCCATCTCAATATTCACATGGAATATACAATGGTGGTAAAATATTTTTTATATTGTTCATAGAAAAAAATGACATATAAACTTTTATTCCTATATCTAATATAATTCAAATTATATTAAAATATAGATAAAAATGCTGATAAGTTAACAGTGATCGCTTGTGGATTAAGCAACTTAAAATATTTTCTATTATCTTCTTTACACGTAGCACTCTTCACATTATATACTTTTTACAATCACAAAACAAAACCACAGAGGTTTTATTTGTTTGCTTTTTAGTAAATCAATTGATATACCTCATACTATGCTACCTCTGTAGAAGAGTCAGAATAAAAATAAAATAATAGATTGGTTTTCATGTAGCTTACAATTTATTTTTTTTAACTTTTTTATTGTATATATAAATACATATATCAAAGAAAGAAAAAAGCAATAGTTTTCAAAGCACTCCTCAACAAGTAGTTACAGGACAGATCTCCGAGTTTGTCCATACCATTTCTCAGATTTTTCCCTCTAGCTGCTCCAGGACATTGGAGGCTAGAAGGAATAAATACCTTTTTTTTATCATCACAATCAGCTTTTTTTGTCTGTGTGAAAAATAACATATATACAAAAAAGCAATAAATTTCAAAGCACAGCACAACAATTAGTTGTAGAACAGATTTCAGAGTTTGGTATGGGTTTCAATTCCACAATTTTAGATTTTTATTTCTAGCTGCTCTAAGATACTGGAGACTAAAAGAATTATCAATGTAATGATTCAGCAATCATATTCGTTCGTTAAACTCTACCTTCTTTGTATAATTCCACCATCACCTTTGATCTTTGTATCGCACTCTTTAGGGGTGTTTGGGCTATTCCTATTCCAACTTTTTCATGTTGGAAAGGGCTGTCAATAATATGGGATAAAGAGATGGAACTAGCTGATGTTCTGGAGAGGCTGGGCCCTCTAGGTTGCAGCCAGCTTTTTAAAGGCTTCCTGGGTTGGAAGAAAAGCCTTGGAAGATAGTAAAGAGAGAGGACTTTTTGATCATTCAGATGGGTGAGGGATTTACTGAGGTTGTAATTAGGACCACTTGGTTGGGAATCTGTAAGGAGGGAAATAAAGAGCTGCCTAGTTAGGAGCCTCTCAGATGCCTGGGAAGCTGCAGGAAGAGGGAGAGGGGAGAGGGGACAAGGGCAGGAGGCAAGACTGGTATCTAGAATAGCTCCCATCTGAAGTTGTCTTTTTCCCCTTTTTTCCTGCAATCTTATCTCATAGACCACTAGTATTTCCATCTACCCAATTTATTTTACCCCTTATCCTCCTATTATTTATTTATTTTTATCCATATTTATTTACAAATTGTTCCATATCCTGGATAAAGGGAGCATAAGGTTTTCACAATCACATAGTCACATTGTAAAAGTTATATCTTTATACAATTGTCTTCAAGAATCAAGACTATTGGAACACAGTCCAACAGTTTCAGTTACTTCCCTCTAGTCATTCCAGTACACCATAAACTAAAAAGGGATATCTATATAATGTATAAGAATAACCCCCAGGATAACCTCTTGACTCCGTTTGAAATCTCTCCACCACTGAAACTACTTTGTTTCTTCTCTCTCTTCCCTCTAAGGTCAAGAAGGCTTTCTCAGTCCCTTGGTGCTAGTCCCAGCTCATCCTGGGAGTTCTGTCCCATGTTGACAGGGAGATTTACACCCCTGGGAGTCATGTCCCACGTAGTGGGTGGGGGGGAGGGCAGTGAGTTCATCTGCTGAGTTGGCATAGAGAGAGAGACCACATTTGAGCAACAAAAGAGGTTTTCTGAGGGTGACTCTTACGTCTAATTTTAAGGAGGCTTAGCCTATCCTTTGCAGGAATAAGTTTCATTGGAGCACACCCCAAGATCAAGGGCTCAGCCTTTTAATTTTATTGTCCTCACCGTGAGAATATCAGAAATTCTCTAAATGGGGAAGTTGAATATTTCCTCCTTTCTCCCCAGTCCCCTCAGGGTACTTTGCAAATACTTCTTTATTCACTGTCTAAGTTACTCGGGGATATATCGGGGCATCACACTAACCTGGACAAACCAACAAAATCTCATGCCCTTTTTAAGATTCCATGTACTTATGGTGTTCAACTAAATTGACCATACAAGTTAAATTTTGAAACGTGCTACCCAAAATATAAATTTGCACCAAATAAACATCTCTCCCTTTGGTCTCACACAGAAGTTAAAGTTGTAACATGTGGACAATATCATCCTTAACCCTATATTCTGCTCTACCTTAGTTCTAGCCAAATCAGCATCCTTCATACTGCTATTCGAAAGCTGATTCCTTTTTCAACTTTTTAAACAGTTCCTGTATGGGGTACTACTGACTTTTATAGCTTCAGTGCTCTAACTCTGAGTAATGACTTCAATTTACCTAGAAGGAAATCAAGTCACCCAAACATGGGTGCTTAGGTTTGGCCCATGAGCATTATTTGGGCTTGGTGATGAGAGAGGGTTTGAATGCAGCCCCAGAAACATGGAAGATGTTACACGAGATGACGGGGATCCCAGCTACAGCCCAGAAGGTAGATATCTGTGCAGCAGGCATCACAGAGCATATCTGGTCAGAAGAGCTACTATTGGAATGACATGGGAGTCACATGGTAAACACTAGGAATTTGTTTGTAAGCGTTGTTAAAAAATAAAAGCAACAACCAAATTTCAGCGGCTTAACACAACAACAACAACATCAACACCATCACATTTATGTTCCTCACTTATAGGTCTTAAGGTCATCCAGGGTGGCTCTGTCTCAGCCTGCGGGCCTGATTCAGATGTTCATACACATCTCTCATGCTGGGACCAGCAGCTTCTCATGGCAGACGGCAGAGGTTCAAGAAGCCCAGCCAAACCAGGAAGGCACATTTGAAACCTCTGATGAAGTCACATCCATTGATATTCTATTGACAAAGCACGGGTACACCTTCCTTATATATTCCAGGCTAAACTTTGAGCCTTCTTGATTTTTACCCCTGGGGAAGTGAGTGCAGTTGGGAAGTCCATTGTGCCCCTGTGGACTTTGTACTAAAAGGGTTACAAGAACAATAGCTACACAATGTTTAGGCTAGTAACCTTCCTGCCCTCTCTCTCACCCCTCATCCTCTCACTTGTCCCTAGGAGATGAGGATTTGTGTGCCTGATTGTTCAGTTAGGTAGTAGGGTGCCTTAGGTCAGCCCTTATCTGCCACCTTCCAGCTTTCTGCCTGGAGAACATTTTAACCTGTACTCTGCTCTGAACCCCTAGGACTCTGGGGATGTCCAGGGATACCTGTGTCCAGACAGGTAAGTCTGTACTCACTCAGGGGTGAAATATTAGCAGGTCTTTCTAGGTGCAGCCCTTAAGCCATGTTTTCTTATCAGCTTGTCGGAAACACTGACATTTTGATTTTTGTTAGTTTTTTATTTCTACATTGCCTCATTTCTCCATTAATTTGGGAAAAGAAGAAAAGGGTGCTATTTTGGCTTTCTAAACTCCCACATTATGGAGTAGTATGCAGCAGATAAGAAAAACTAAGTGGTTCAGTATGTATGCACATAGAAAAGTTTGTGTTAAAACAAGTCTTATTGATTTAAAAATCAAGCTGTAGAAGAAGAAAGGTACAATATAATCTTATTTATGTCAAACAAACAAGCAAAAATCCACAAACTCACAAGGAACCTCTGTATTTCTCTATGTACATTTATGTATAGGAATACATATAGATAGCTCTGGAAAGACATGCCCTAACCTAACAACAATGGTTTCTGTATGTCATATTTAATTTGTTTTTAACAATAGAATATATCTCTGTGATTTATGGTTAAAAATAACATAATCTTACCTGTGTAGTGCCTGGCCAAAGCCCAGCCCCTTTAGAAAAGTTCGGAGGCCTTTTTCTAATACCTCTATGTTAGAAGTTGTGAGATTTTCCCTGATTGGGAGGGATTGGTCTACTATGCTAGCCAGGTGGGCCAGGGGCCAGAGAGTGAATGCAAGCTCTGTCCCTGGGAGCAGATTCCGGGTTTCATAAAGAGAGATGAGAACTGGGGTTGAAGTACGGGTGCTGCTGGAGCCAGAGGACCCGAGGCAGTTGCTGAATGTGGGGTTGGAGTATTTGAGGCTCGATCATTTTTGAGTATTTTTTGGGAAATGCGCTGGTGGGTTGATCTGATTTAATGTATAGAATTGGACCAGACCAGCACTTTGCTCTTAAAGGTTGCTAAATGGCTGCATTTCGGAACTACCAAGGACTCAAGTCAAGGTTGAGGTACGTTCAGCGTGGCGATGCCGTGAGATCCGGGACGTTCTCACCTGTCCAACAGTCCTGATGCGGCTTTTGAAGGACTCTCTATCTGCAGCTCCGACTCTGAAGAAGTTGTGTGGATGCTGAGTGGAAGAGAGGTAAAATGCAAAAATGTTAAGAACTCTTCTTTTTTCTGATTTTTCTCTCCCCGTTACGGTAAGTTGTAATTTACCTGGGAACCACCAGAGGGCGGATGGGTTTCGGTCGGAGCACGAGTTGAAGCCTGGGCAGGAGACTGGTGGGGAAAATCACTTCCACGCGTGAAGGGCTCTGCCTCCTCTTCCCGGAGGCACGTGAATTAACCCTACAATTGGCGAAATGGATGATGCCTTTGACCACTGGTTTTGAGCCAAGTTTATAAAGACACTGCATTAACAAATTACATTTAGCTCTTGATTATTCCAAGTTGATGGTTTCATTTGAAAACTCTTTTGGCTGTTTGCTTCCTCCTTTTGTGTCTAATTTAAGGCCATTTCATCCCTCCTCAGCAAATATGGCAAAAAACTGAGTGTGAGAAGAGACTACCATTGTCCTCAATTGTGTCATCAAAGGCTACATCTCACTCACACACACAAACCCATCCCTTCAAAAAGAAAAGAGAATGGCCCAGCAATTCCTAGAAGCAACATTCCATCTTTTGTTTGTCTGTTTTGTTTTATTTTAAGGTTGTGAGCAGATGGCCCAGCCACACCACTAACAACTGAAATCAGAGCTTGCAAGAAAAGAGCTGGAGGGAGATGCAGGAAGGTGGGCTGTGCTGATAGCGTCCCCATCTCCCTGAGGAATTATTTCTCTAAGTACAGCCTTTTCACCACCTGCTTCTGAACAATTTGGGGGAGGGGACTTACTAAAATGCACATTTCTGGACTGCAGCCAAGTTTAATGAATTAAAATCTGGACCTCTGAAGCTGCGTTTTTAACAAGTGCCCTTGTTGATTTCTTACGAATACACATTGCATTTGAGACTAGAGGTAATCCTCCTGGGGTGAGGAAGGAGGGGACGTGTGGCACCAAGGGAAAATGTTTCTATTTCAGTCTTCAAAAACCTTACCCTGAGATAGAAGTCACACTTCCCAGAGAACTGACAGCAAAGTGGCTGGTGGGCAGCTGCTCCTGAGGATGGACAGGAAAAGGTTGTGAGGCCATAGGATCCTGTGGGATCATTATTTGGGAATCATCTAGAAGGGAAAAGGGAATTATTGGACAGCACAAGAAGGTATTCTGAAGCATCCCTGAGGATTCTCTGCTCTCTGCACCTCAGAAGCACACAGAAACCCTAAGCATAATATCTAATGATATTGATACTATATGCAGAGCATCTGTGAAAAATTCTGCTTGCTCCAAATGTCTTCCGTACTAGGGAAAAATGCCTCCTTAATCATATTTCCTAGATTTTCCCCAAATATAGCTTCATTTGTCCAGGACTTTTGTTTTGTTTTTAAATTTTTTTAAATGCAAAGACCCATGGGAAAATGAAGCCTCTGTTCACACCTTAGTGGGAATTTGCTTACTACCAAATTATTAAATAGTTGTGATCTCTCATACTAAGAAAAATAAAACATTTTTATTGAACTGAGAGGAAGAAGTTATTTTAGAGGCTGGGAAGGTGAAGGGTAGGAAAGTGGGAATACAACATTAATTCCAAGAACTGTAAGCAAGACAAACTTTAGGAGCTCCTTTTGGTCTTGGAAGACCTCAAATCCTAAGTCCCTGTACCTGACCATAGATTAGACTATGCTGCAACAACAAATAGTCCTCAAATCTCAGCGGCTTATTACAACAAAGACTTATTTCTTACACTTCATGTCCATTGTGAGTCAGCAGGAAAACTGTACTAGCTATTGTCACTCAGGGATCCAGGCTGGAGGCCTCATCTCCACACATGCTTCCAAGGTCACTGTGGCAGGGCAAAAAGAAAGTGTGAAAAATTGTGCGTAGGCCCTTAATCTTCAGCCTGGATGGGGCATATCTCACTTCTGCTCCTCTGTGGTGGGTCCAAACTCATCATGTGGCCTCAGCTAACTTCCTAGTGGGCAGAGAAAGGCAAATCCTACCATCTACTAGGAAGAGGAGAACCAGAATATTTGTGAACTGCCCACCACAATCCTTATTTCACTAAGGTAGTAGAAGCATGTTCCAGGTCAATTTGGGGTCCCTTTCTTTGCTGGATTCCAGCCATGGTTGTGATAGGGGAGGTTCGCATGGTGCCATGAGAGTGGAGGGCACTAAGACCTCAGTGGTCATTTGCTCAGGTTGGCATCTCCTGAGACAGCCATCTGGTCTGCAGTTGTTTGCCTACCTTGTTCCAGTTTGCAGGGCTCCATTACAGCCGGTGGCTTTCATGACCACATCTGTGCCTCTCTGGGGCCAAGGAGAATTATTCTACTCTTCCTGCAAGTAACTCTTTGAGGCTGTGGTGGTAGATACTATTAGTTGCTCCTCCAATGTCTGTTCTCCCCTTCTATAGAAACAAAACACCCAATTTTTAGCTAGGCACACATAACGCAGAGTTATCACTGTATTTCCCAGGCTTCTTTACATCAGTAGAATCATGAGACTAGATTCTACCCAATGGAATATAGGCAGAAGAGTATATTTACAACATCTGATAAGGATCCTTGAAGGGAGAGGGTATGCCTCCCCCCCGCCACCCCTACTATTTGGAACATGGATGAGATAGCTGGACTGTGACTAGTCATTTTGGACAATGAGGAGACATTGGGAATAGAGGTCATGCATAGTTGAAGCAAAAACTTAGAAGAAAGGCCATACAAACCCATGACTGCCACTCACCAAATGGCTATGTGAAAAACAAATGAACTTTCTACTACTTTAAGCCACATTCCTGGGTTTTCTGTCACTTGCAGAACACGAAGTAGCAAAAGCGTAGCGAGAATTTCCTTATGTGTGGCACGGGGTAGATGCTTTTTTTTTTTTCTTTTTTGCGTGGGCAGGCACCAGGAATCAAACCCAGCTCTCCAGCATGGCAGGTGAGAACTTTGCCGCTGAGCTACCATTGCCTGCCCAGGAGGCAGATTCATGAGTGCTGAAGAGGTCTCTCCATCACTTTGATGGTAGAAAGTTCAGTGAGTCTGCAGCTCTAGATGTTTCTCATCTTGCAGGGTCCCAATTTTACCTTCACTTCTCAGAGAGGAACAAGGGAGGTAGCCTCACCTGCTTGAGTCCTGGACTGGTATATATCTTTGTACACTTTGCTTGCTGATTCAGAGGCAAATTGAAGAGTCAACCTGAACTACGTAAAAGTTACCATCTGCATCAGTCTTGAACCTGCACTGGACTTTGATGAAATGACTTGTTTTTGTTTGGGTTTCCCCCAAAGTCTGTGAAATAAGGATTTGATTGCAAGTAGTTTTATTCAGGTAATTCCAGATAGAGAGGGAAGGAATCCAAGAAAGGGTGAGTTGGCAAACAAGTTTCCACCGTGGGTAAGGGGAGCATGCTCTTATATGGGTGCTGGGAATAGTGTAGAACATGTCTCAGAATTATTCCAGCTGAGGAGTGTAGAAGCTGTGGTCCATATCCACTAGCGTTCTGTATCCCCTTGGCAAAGGCTACATTTCAATGTATTAACTCTCCAGCCCTTCAGCATTGTCCCATGTCTGGGCCAAGCAGGCTCCAGCAGCCAGAGAAGAGTTTTCCTGCAGTCTTAGGGGTTTGCAGTAGCAGGCTTCAGATTGTAGAGATGGATGCCCAGAGGATATGGGGAGGACATGCGTGCCTACCCTGATTCTCCTTTAACCCAGGCCCCAGTGTGAAATCAGGATAACTTAAGGAAGGGGGAAAAATAGAGTTTCTCCTTTAAGAAAGGAACCAGCTTTTATTTAAAATGAAACCATGAAATAACTACTTAGAACTGTTTCTGGTTCCATATAGTTCATTTGGAAGACCATCTACATAATTTGCAGGGCCCAGTACAAAATGAAAATGTGGGGACCCTTGTTCAAAAATTGTTATAAATTTCAAGACAGCAACAGCTGAGTGTTAGCTAAGTGTGGCGCCCTTCTAAGTGCCAGGACCTGAGCTACTGTGTAGATCTTAGGCCCCTGAAGCTGGCTCCGGCTGCCTCTGAAGTATCTATAGTACCTTGTAAGCTGTAGGGTTCCTTGGTTGGTCTGGTTAGTGTGAGCTCAGAAGTTCCAGTTCAGATTTCATTTTTTTCCACTCTGGTTTCTTTTATGGATTTTATCCTCTCTCTCATGCTTGATACTAGAGATCCAATAAGATTAAACTTCCTCAAAAGTACCTCAAAGTCTGCCTTTCTGTTTTTGACAAGAAACTGACCCATTCTTGGATTAACTTCAAAGTAGGTGAAATATATTCTAGATAATAGCATGAAGTCATGCAGCCTGGCTAGCATGGAAGACGGGCTTTTTTCATTTCTTGGTTGTCATGAACTGACGACATGATTGCTCTTCTCCTGGGTCTTGTCCCAGGGTAAGTCTAATGGTTGGAAAGCATTTCACATTAGGCCAATAGCAATCCTGGCCAATGCCTGCCGTGTAATCCCAGGCTATGTAGATGACTACATAGTCCAATTCCCTGTGGGCTACCATGTAGTCCATGCAGTCCCAGCCTCTGCCAGGGGAAAGTGTTGGAAATAGACAGAAAATGTCTGATTCAGATAGAGTGAAAATGTAAACTTATTAACCTTGGGTAATGGGTTGAATAAAGCAGAGAATGAGACAATGGTGTCAAGGAAGACCCCTAGATTTCTGGTTTGAACAAAACATTGCGTCTCTCATTCATATATAGAACAAATATTGAATGAATTCCTAGCATGCATCAGGCACTGTTAGGTACTTCCAGATATTTATCTCCTCCTCTCTTGTTATTTATTTGGCAAAAGTCACATTAAATTAACTACATCCCCTATCCTCCAGTGTGGACACCCCTTATCAACATGAAATAGTCAGAACAGGTATTCCCCAAAGATCCCTATAGATTGGGAGAAGGATTAAAGGAGAAGGAGGAAGTATAACAAAGAAAAGAGGATTTAATAAATGAGTATGGCTGCTGAACTATATTAATATTCCTTCTAGCCCCCAGTGTTTTGGAGCAGCTAGAGGAAAATCTGAGATGATGGAGTGATAACCTCTGACAAACTCTGGGATCTCTTCTGTAACTACTTGTTAAAGTGTCGCTTTGAGAATTATTGCTTTTTTCTTTCTTTGCTTTGTATATACGTTATATGATTAAAAAAAAGTTTTTTGTTAAAAAAGACTGAAAATGCAAACCACAAATGGCTACCTTTGGGGAGGTGTTAGGGACCTTGAAAAGGAAATGTCACTTTTTATGCTACATACTTCTGTATTCTTTACAATTTTTACAAGAATGTTCTGTAGGTATTGTATAAATAAATAAAAAGTTAATTTAAAAAGTCACATTAAATTATTTCTTATAAGCCCAGTTCTAAATCTGATTTTCTGCTTATGAAGCCTGGCTCTCTCTGACTTAAAGTTGACAATATTCAAAAGAAACAAACAGAACAGAAAAAGATAGAAGCTTAAGAACTGCAGTGTTCCTTACCTACTAAACACACTAAACATAAATACACAAATTTAAATGATAAAAACTCATAGAATAGAATATTTTAAAAGGTGAATTTTACTGTATATAAATTATATCTCAATTAAAAAAATTAAGCTCCAAAGTGCAATCTCTCGACTTTGGCTCTATTGACATTTTGGGCTGGGTCAGTCTTTGTCGTGGGGATTATCTTGTGCTTTGTGGGGTGTTTAGCAGCATCCTTAGTTTCTACCCATTAAATGCCAGAAGAAACTACTGCCACCCCAGCTGGGACAACCAGGAGTCTCTCCAGACATCATTAAATACCCCCTGAGAGAAAAAATTTTCCCTTACCCCATTGAGAACCTCTGCTTTCGAAGGACACTAAGGTGATACACTAACTCCTTAAATATCAGGGTAAGTGCTAAAAAATGTGTGCTCCTTTGCTAAAGATTGTTCAATGGGATGTCAAGTCATATTACATATAATGTACATCCAAGCATATAAATACTACTCTAAAGAAGGTGCACTGAAAACGAAAAGTTAACAGGTACTAATGGGGCACCTGGAATAGGCATGGGACTCCAGGAGGGGAAGAAGAGAGCGATGTTAAAGAGCTGGAAAGGCAGAAGGGCATTTCCAACTTCTAATTTTAGTCAGAGCTCCTCCTTGATCCCAGGCATGGCAGCCTAATATGGTAGGGGGAAGGGGCTCAGGATACTTAGATCAGATGCTGGTTCCGTCATGGTGGCATCATCATTATACTAAAGTGTTAATGAGTTTTCTCTTCCATCATGAGCAAAATTTTTTTCATTGTATAGAATAAATATATACTTGATATAAAAAAATGACAAGAGCAGCAATGAACAACTGTTTAATATTATAAGCATTTAGTGTCAGTTGTGAATTGTCAGCCTTAAAAATGTAAGGCAGTATAGTATTAATCTATTTTTCCTACATTTCCTGTGACACTTCTGCCACCCTCTTCCAAATTCAGTTCAGTGTTTCAGTTTTGGTATTTCAGTACTGAAGGGGATGTAAAGGACTAGGAAATCGTTTGATATAAATGCGATGCTCCAACCCACTGGCCTCCGTAAAGATTCCTCCCACTGGGATGATCGAGTTGGAGCAGATGCCCCAGCTGCATGGAGGTGGTGGATTTCCAAGTAAGAGGACCCTGTGCTTAGCAGAGGGGTGGGAAAGGAGAAGGAAGCAAAAACCCCTGTGAGCAGAGGACACTGTGCCCTTCTTCCTAGATACAGCCCTTGGGACGTGGTAAGCCCCAGAGAGAAGAAAGCGATGCCAAGTGTGACAAGGCTGACAGAGCCTGAGACCCTTGTGTCAGTTATGATAACATTGGTCTGTGAGTGCCCAGTAATACAGAAATAGCAGCTTAAACAAGTCAAAGTCCTCTTGCACCTAACAGCTCCCTCTGCCCTTAGCTCTCATGGCTCCCTACACTTTTATTTTACTTCATAGCACTTATCACAGTAAAGTGATGGGATATGGTTAATTAGTCAGGCTTCTCTCCTAATGCACTGATAGCTCTTTGAAGGCAGTAACCTAAGCTGTCAAACTTACCATTATAATCCCAGTGCCTAGCACGTATTAAGCAGGCATGGAATGTATATTGAATGAATACATGAATAAATATAAGTAAATTAGACGGAAATTCCTCACTCAAATCTCAGGCATTTGGTTTAGCCTTAAAGGCGTTTATACACTGACCATCCTTAAAATCAGTGCTCATGGAACTGGGAAGAAGGGGCTAGATGGATGAGTCTCACCAGGAATTAAAGAAAAAGAAAGGAAGCTTTGGAAACATTTTGTTCACAGAACCATATAGGAACAAAGGGTAGACAAGCATAACCCCACTTATATTTCTAAAGATTAACATATGTAACAAAGTAATATAGGCACATGGTTAAAAAAAAAGTCCCATTGTATAGAATTATTCACCTCTCTGTGTCCAGTCTGCTACCCAGAGGCTGCTCCTTGGTTTCAGTCTTTTTTTTTTTTTTTTTTTTTTGCATGGGCAGGCACCAGGAAATGAACCTGAGTCTCTTGCACAGCAGGAGAGAATTCTGCCACTGAGCCACCATCGCACCATCCTGGTTTCAGTTTTTAAGTCTTCTTAAAACGCTTCTTAACATGCTTGCATCAGTATTTCTTGGTTATCAACGTTAGGTGTTATCTTTTGATTTCCTGTTATGAAAGATAAGGATTTAGCTTGCTCAAACCCATCTCGTTATTTTTGGTTCCTCTATCGGTTTCTGTTGTAACATTAAGTGATGGACTTAAATCTCTACTTCTTTGTTCCAACTATTTTAAGCAATATCTTCTTGACTCCTTTCTTTGTGAAAAGGAAAAAACTTGCCCTTCCTTAGTCTCTCTTCTCCATGCTCTACCTGACATCTGTAATTTTACTTTCACATTGTCAAGGCTGGTAAAGTTTGCTTTCCGTTCTATAACTATAATTTACTCCTCCAGGCTTCTTCTATATAGCTTGATTCTAAAGGGTGAAACTCTCTGGGGGAAGAGGGAAATGAGGAACAGAGGTTTGGGGGCTCACTGGAGAGCGTGCCTGACCTGAAAGGGCCACCTAGACAGGAATAAGAGTTTTTTTTTTATCAAAGGGCTTTGTTCAAGGTCCTGGGAACTGTGTGGGAGCCAAGTCATTGTCTGCAGACCAGGTGGTCTTCCCTGCTCATTAACCGTGTCCTGGGGCTAGGCAGGCTTTCCTTCCCATTGACATCCTGCAGAACTTCTCTTCAACAGTAACGGGCCCCTCACCTCATGTCATACAACCTCATGACTCCTGTCCATCTCCAAAACTTTGCTCAGCCCCTATTTGACTTACTTTTTATGACTAACCCGTACTTCATAACATCTTGGGATTTCAGTAAGCCCAAGACAAAGAAGCTGTAGTCTTAAAGCTCATTGCTGGAGCAAGTCTCCTACATTGGTCCTGAAATTTGAGGAAAGGAAAAGGTACCAGCTTAAGATTCCCCATCTACCTACCCCAGGGTTGGAGCAGTGTTAAATATTGTTTTTCCTGTGCAGAGCTTTAGCAAATCCCTTTGTTTCCCACCTCACTTCTTCATCTGCCTCCATCATACCTACAGAGGCAGATCTCCATGGTGTTTTTGCATGCTTTATGACAGTTTTTGTGTTGGACAATCTTTTCAAAGTTGCTTGCTAGCAAACATCTTTGGAAGCTACAGATAAGGTCTCCCTCTGGATCAGAGGACAGTTTTGCATCCTGACCAGTATAATGAAGCTAATGTCTTTCTCTGGGACAAAAGTGGGGCAAATTCATTAGCATTTCCCTTACACGATTGGGGTTTCCTAAGTTGGGTGTTCTTCAGCTGTGACATGCATCCCTGTGTGCATTGTCTTCACCTGGGCCAGCTCCACATTGCCCCCATGAGACTTGAGGGGCAAACAGAACTATGAGAACATGGGGCTCATGCCACCTGCTGTGCCATGAATGAAAAACCGTCTGTACCCATTTGGGCTTCATTTTACTTTGCAACCAAATCCATGGAAGTGGGGCAAGTCAGCCAACCAAGCAGCTGCATAGTTGCTGCTGTTTAGGGACAGCTTGACTATCTGATGCAGATCCTCTGTAACACTCGACCCAGCTTCCTCCTCTGGGTCAGACCCTCCTGTCTAGTCAAGGCAGCAGCTTCCTCTGCTCTCATACCTCTGTTGATACACTTGTATTCACTGTGCACCTGAAAGGCAGCTGAAATCCCTTAGCTGTTGATGCTTCTTTTCCATTCTCTTTCTTAACTATCCTTTTGGTAAGGTGTCGAGTTCTGAGAGTGTCTGATTATTAATGTCCGTGTTCAGATTACCTAGTTGAACCAGAAGCGCCATTTGCATTTTAGTGTGGACTGAAGAAATTACCCAGAACGAGTTTTTTGAGATTTCCATTATCTTTGTAAGTATGTTCTATTATACAGCTAGTAAACTGCAAAGCCTAATGCATCATAAAAAGGAATATTTTTCCTGATTCCCAAATCTCTCCCTCTTGTATGCTCCTTTGGATTTTCACTAGAAGGTTCAGCAGGACCTGTTAAAGATCAGAGGCTGAGTGGGTTTCCCCACACACACGCAGGTAGCAAAGAAGTGAGACTGGGAAACATAATTTGCTCCACTGCAGATCTCACAGATGGACCCTGTTGATTAGTTCACAGAGCATCATTCTATACATGCCTGTTTGCAAGAGCTGGACAGCAAAAGCCTACATTTACTGGGTTCCTTTGCAGCTAGGGTTCCTCGAACATTCCTCCAGACACACTCACCTGTGGAGCCCTGGAGGTAGAAGGCGGCTCTGGCTGAGGATGAGGAGACTGGACCTTCTGACAAGCACCACCATGGAGGTTTTGGTTCTTATGGAACAGCTGTAGTGGAATTTCTATTGTTTAATATCTGATGGTGTAGGCATTATTCCTGCTAACCCATCCAGCATCTCTGTATTAATTAGAAAAAGATACTTAACTGTGCTGGTTTGAAACTGTTACGTACCCCCCCACCCCCACCCCCCCAAAAAAAGCCATGTTCTTTAAACCCTGATCCAATCTAGTGGGGGCAGACCTATTGTTTGGGTGGGACCTTTTGATTAGGTGGATATGTGACCCCACCCATTCAAGGTGGATCTTAGTTTGCTAGCGTTCTTAAAAGAGATAATTCAGAGAGAAGACAGACACAGATGTTTGGAGGGCCACTGGAATTAAAAGCTGAGAGCAACAGGATCCAGGAGCAAAGGACCAGCAAACGTCAGCCAGGTACCTTCCCGCTGACAGAGGTGTCCCAGATGCTGGCAGCCTTTCTTCAGAGAAGATATCCTCATTTTGGTGCCTTAATTTGGACATTTTCAAGGCCTTAGAATTGTAACTTGTAACTTAATAAATCCCCTTCATAAAAACCAATCCATTTCTGGTATATTGCATTCCGGCAGCATTAGCAAACTGAAATATTAACACTTCCTCAAGCACCTTAGTTCCATCTGTTAAAAATTATCATTAGGGGCGGGCCACGGTGGCTCAGCAGGCAAGAATGCTTGCCTGCCATGCCAGAGGACCCGGGTTCGATTCCCAGTGCCTGCCCATTTAAAAAAAAAAAAAAGAAAAAAGAAAAAATTATCATTAGTTTACTGATATTCTGAAACAAGACAATAACTTTTGGAAATTGTCATAATAAACAAATTTAAACAGTCTACAATGTGAATAGTATCCCTGGAATTATAAAGAGACTCGTGGTCAAAGATGCTGAATAGTTCACGGCGGCAGTAGTGGGGTTATTATTAGTAGAGTCCATAGGGTGGCTGTGTAGCATCCAAGATTCTCAGAAATGCTTTAGACCACATATAATACCCTTTTTATAGTTCCTTTCTGCTTAAACTACTCAGAGAGTTCTTGTCTGCCACTAACAACTCTGACAAATATAGATACAAAAGCCAGAGAAGGAAGCAGCAGTGAGGAAGGGAATAGGAAAACCAAATTTTGGGGTCTGTAGGGAGAAAATAAGGGTCCCACAAGAAGAAACTAGAAATAGAAAAGCCAGCTTCCCTGGTGGGTTCCCCAAAAGGATTCACAATATATGCATGCAGGAAAGGGTTAAAGGTTCAGTAGAGGAGAAGAAAAATATATTTATTTGAGAAACAAAATAGAGATTTGTAGTCAGCAATATCCTTTTATATGATGCATCATGCTTTGCAGTTTACTAGTTGAATGTCTTTAAAATAAACATGTAATCCCACCGGTCTGCCCCAGTGTAGGAAAGGAAGTAGCTGTCTGATCCACGTAACAAATGGATAGCTGATGAAGCACAGGCACCATGTCTTGGAAGAATGTCCATTAGACCACACGGGGAGCTGGGGATTTGGGGTGGGGGAAGAGGTTAGGGCCTGGATTTTGTCAACAATTTAAAAGCTTGCACCACATAACTTGCAAATGAGAAAAAAAAAAGAAAAAGAAAAAGAAAAAGTCTTCTAGAAAATAGCAGAGATGTCTTGGTCTTGTTGTCACTTTCTACCCTCTCTTAGATTTCCTATCTCCTCTACCTCACCATGGCTCTTCCTTCCTCAAACCCCTTTGTCTTTGCCCTCAATTTTCCATCTCTTCTTGAATTGTTTGTCAGTCCTTCAGCCTTGTCCACTTTTTCTCCTGGATGGATCTAGGGCTTTGGGGCAGGAAAGTGCTGGAAGCAGGGAAGAGACATAAAGAGGCCACTGCAAAGGTCTGCAGAGTTGTGGCAGAAGGGAGGTATTCAAACGTTTGACTCCTCCCATTTTAACAAATCTTACACTAAATTATTAGGTTAAATGTGTATTTGCTTCATTTTGTTATTCTAGTCTGCTTTGCATTCAACCTCTGGAGGAAGAAGGGTAAAGGAGAAAAAAAAATCTTTCCTGCCACACATAAAATATCGCAGATGTTAACTGATGATTACAGAAGACAGTAAAGCAGGCCAAAAAACCATGGGAGGGAGAATGGGTGGGGGTAGGGGATTGGGAGCATTAAAGCAGAGGGGGAGGGGTGCTTTTTTGGGCTGGGTGTTCAGTGCAGATGCTTCGGAAGATTGAATTACATAGGGAGTCAGGTCGGTGCCATCCCCAGCCCTGTTCAGTACGGCTGAGAACTAAGCCAGTGGGAAACGGGAAGAGTCTGCACTTTGTGTCTTTGACAGGCACTTTCTTCTCTTGTTTTGGAAATTGCTGCCCAGCTTTGGATGTATGTGGGTGCCTTTTTTTATGGAAGGAAATTCAAAATAAGGAATAGTGGTTGACTCAGCATCTACCGATTTTGCTTCCTTAGCAGCCATTGCCTCCTCCTCTGGTATCAGCACTGTGATTTTGTATGGGGGGACACCCCTTCTCACCCTCAGTCCATGTAGTTAAGGTAAGACTGGCCCCCCACCCAACTGAATGTCCCCACCCCAAGCTGAGCCCACCTTCCCATGTACTCTGCTTCTACCCCCCAGCACCCCACCTCACCCAGGGTGAAACTTTGGGACTCGTCTCTGGCCCCTGGGCTTTGGTCAGCCCCCTGCCCCCTTGCCATGCTGCTGTGCAGCTTTAAGCCCTGTGTATTAGTTAGGGTTCTCTAGAGAAACAGAATCAACAGGGAACACTTGCAAATATAAAATTTATAAAAGTATCTCACGTGACCGCAAGAATGCAGAGTCCAAAATCCACAGGGCAGGCTGCGAAGCCGACGACTCCGT
>PVIY010003686.1:47018-92018 GCA_004026745.1 Myrmecophaga tridactyla
TTAGCATCACTAATTGCAGAAGACACTCCCTTTTGGCTGATTACAAATGGATTCAGCTGTGGATGCAGCTGATGTGCTCATGACCTAATCCTGTGAAATGTCCTCATTGCAACAGACAGGCCAACGCTTGCCCAATCAGATAAACAGGTACCACAACTTGGCCAAGTTGACACGTGTCCCTAACCATGACACCCTGCTACATTCCTCAACCATGTAGGCTTCATGCCCTGCCTGAGCCTGCTATCTGGCTTCCTGCCCTGAGCCACCCAGCACTCCTCACTCCAGCCCCAGCAGTCCTGGGACTCCCTGGCCACTGACACTAGCCCCCAAAGGACAGCCAAGGACAAGAGGTAGGGGCGATGGGGAGGGACAATGTGCAAAAATGGGGCAATGGCAACCCCCCCAATTAGCCGTGTAGCTGAAGGTACACTCTGCATCCTTGGCAGTCTGGGTAGGGAGGTGACTATGTCCCTGTGAGAAGGTCCGAGAGTCTTGACCTTCCTGATCACCAGCCAGAAAGGACAGCCCCTTGTGTCCCTGGCCTTGTCTGCCCTCTGCCCCACCCCCTCTCACAGCCACCTCAACTCTTCACTCTGTGGCCATCCCCACTCCAAGGTGGCAAGGCCTCCCGCACCACAGCAGCAAAAAATCGCCTAAACCATTGATCACAGTAATTGGTGCTAGAATGCCCATGTGATTGAAATTAGGATGCTTAGCATTAGCCTCAGGAATTTTGGGACATTTTTGTGAAAGATGTTCTTGCTTTTTCTGCGGGTGCTAAATGGAGGGCACATCAGTCTGGAATTGCTTGTGGCTTGCTTTCTGAAAGCTTGCCTAAGAATGAGGCCAACCTTGAAGAGATCCAATGGAGTGTCAAAGAAAAAGTTCTTGAAGACGCTGTCTGAGCATTTGGATACAGCTAAAGCTGAAACCAATCCTACCCTAGGACTTTTCAGTTGTATGTGCCTATAAATCTACCCTTCCCCCTGAATTTTCACCATTTTGTATTTGGGTTTCTATCGCTTGCAACCGGAAGAGCCCTCCTAATACAAGTGGCTTCAAAAAGCCCCAGAGGCTTGTGCAGAACAAAATGAATGCTGCAGCTACCTGCCATTTCCTCCAATGCTGCTTGTCGTAGTTACTGGGGGTTGCTATGACAAATACCACACAATGGGTTGGCTTAAATTACAGGAACTTCTTGTCATAGTTTTGGAGGCTAGAAGTCCAACATTGATGTTGGGCAGGGTTTGCTACTCCTGGGGTCTAGAGTGTTCTGGCAATCTTCCATCACATGGCAAACTCTCTTGCGTGTGTACCTCTGATTTCTGCTGACTTCTGGCTCTTACTTTTGTGTCCAATTTCCTTTGTTTATAAGGATTTCAGCCATATGGATTAAAGCCTGCCCTGATTCAATTTGGCCTCATCTAAATTGGATCTTTTTTTTTTTCGGTATGCTGTATGGGTGGGGCTCACATTTCATTCTTTTTCCATGTGAGTATCTCATTATTGCGGCACCATTTGTTCAATTTTTGTTTGTTTGCTTGTTTGTTTTGGGAAGTGCATGGGCCGGGAATCGAATCTGGGTCTCCCACATGGCAGGCGAGAATTCTACCGCTGAATTACCTAAATAGGATCTTTGAATATCCTGTTCACAAATGAGTCCACTCCTTGACTAATAACAACAGCTTCAAAATCCTATCTACAAATGGGTTCATAACCACAGGAATGGGGGTTAGCACTTAAACCTGTCTTTTGTAGGGTACTTGATTCAATCCCTAAACCTCCCTTGCTGTGGATGAAGCCTTCTGCTTGTAGGCTTATTTCTGGGTGGTATTTGACTCTGAGCACACAGCTGCATCTGAGAAATATTGCCAGCCAGGAGTCAGCAGCCAGAACTCTGCTAAACAATTGACATGCTCAGTTCTGTTCTATTGTACAGCAGTGCTCTCTGAGGGACACCCTCAAACAAAAATGAATGTACATAGAGATCTAACATGTGCTCAGGAAGCCAGTGTCTCTACTTGCATCCATGTGCAAAGGAATGATTGTTCTCAGACATTCTGGAAAAGAGAGCTCTTGGTTCACTGGCATGAGTTGGTATGAAACTGTTCCTTAAGTGGAAGGCAGCAGGAAGCAGCTGTTAAGGGAATTGTCAATTAGATAGGATAGAGCATTTTTATATTTATTCATTCATCCAGCAAATATTTATTGAACTCCTTCTACTGTGCTAGGGATAGAAGCACTAATAAGACAAAATCCATGCTCTCAAAAAGCTTACAGGTGAGTCAGGGGGTCTGAGAAGGCAATCTGTGGATAAATAATGTAATAAGTGATATTTTAAATGGGAATAGTTGTAGAGTTGCTATCTCCCCAACAGCGTTCCCTCTTCTTCCTTAGAAGAGTCCTGATTTTATGCTATGAGAAGACACGCTCAAGTAGATGGGCCCTTCTGCCATACTCAGTATGAACCATGATTGATCCAAGCCAATGATTCTCAAATTTTAGCATGCATCAGAATCACCTGGAGTGTTTGTTAAACCCAAGATTGCTGGGCACCACACCTGAGTTTCTGTTTCAGTAGGTCTGGGGTGGGCCCTGAGAATGTGCCTTCCTAACTAGTACCCAGGTGACAGATGCTGATGCTGCTGGTCCAGGGACCACATTTTGAGGACCACTACTCTAAATCAAGCCTGGTCACCTGGTCCTCCTGTTTAGTGATGGATTAGGGCTTTGCATTTAACCCAGCTGTGGCCAATGAAATGAAAGGAAAAGCCTCTGGGAGGACTTCCAGGAATGATTTTTACTTCCTGGTAAGAAGTGAGGGGGATAGGAGGTGTGCCCTTTTTTCCCACCTCAAATGGGGTTATGTGAAGCTGCTGTGGTCACCTTGTGACCATGTGGACAAGGCCAAGAGACTTGTAGTAGTACTGAGTCAGAGCCCTGACCCGGGTGAGCTAAGCAAACCCTAGAACCGCCATCAGGCTCTTTGTTGGGTGAAACCATTAAACGTTATTCTTCCCATTTTCTGTTAGAGCCAGAAATATCCCTGCTGACTGAGAGGGCTGCTGATCTGAGCCTGGGTGAAATAGAGTTTGGAAAGTTTTCCAAAAGAGGATGACTCACTCTCATTCTTCAGCTTTTCAGGGAGAACAATTCAAATGTGCACTTTGGCAAAAGGAGAAGTGATTACGTTTTAGACTTTGAGTCAGTTTTGAATTGGCACAACCAGGAATGTTAAGTTTATAAATGCCAAGGGTTTATTTATTTTAATTTTTAAAACTTTTGTGGAAGGTGTTTATTTTAAAATTGTCTTCCCAACAAACTGTGAAACACTTGGGTGTTTTTCATTGAAAACATACTACATTGTAAATGGAATTTTAAAGTTAGATGTAGATTTGATAAAAATTTAAGAACAATATTATATAGGGATAATGTTAAAAATGGATAGGAAAAAGTTTCATTTGGTGAGGGTAATCTAAAGGATGTATAACCGTATTGTGTCAAATGCTTGTAAAAGGTTGTAACTTTGTGCTTCTGTTCAACTAAGGTACATACCAAAATCCTAGGTTTTATATAGCTATCAAACTCTAAAAAAGGACAAGTATTTGTCCTTTTGTGTCTGACTTATTTCACTCAACATAATGTCTTTAAGGTTCATCATGTTGGAGCATGTATCAGAACTTCATTACTTTTTTCAGCCGAATATTATTCTATTGTATGTATACACACTTAGTTTATCCATTATTCTGTTTTTGAACATGAGGTTGCTTACACTTTTGGACAATTATGAATAATGCTGCTATGAACATCAGAATGCAAAGTCCCCACTGTCAATTCTTTGGGGTATATACCTAGAAGTGGGATTGTTGGGCCATACTAAATTTCTTGTTTTACACAGAAGCTCTACCATTCTACATTGCCACCAACAATCTATTCTCCACATCCTTTCCAACCCTTATTATTTTCTGCTTGTTTAATAATAGCCATCCTAGTGGGTGTGGGGCGGTATTGATTAGCAGTTTTCTAATTACTAATGATGTTGACATCTTTTCATGTGTTTATTGCCCTTTTTTTATGTTTTCTTTGGCTTGGCCATGTGTATATTTTCTTTCTTCCTTTTTGACCCATTTTTAAATTGGGTTGTTTTGTTGTTGATTTGTAGGAGTTCTTTATATAGTCTGGATATTAAACCCTAATCAGATACTTGGTTTCAAAGTATTTTCTACCATTCTATTGGTTGTCTTTTCACTTTCTTGATAATGTTTTTTGACGCTCAAAATTTTTTTATTTTAATGAAGTTCAATTTATCTATTTTTTCTTTTGTTGTTTGTGCTTTTGGTGTAGAGTCTAGGAATCCATTGCCCAAGAGAAGATCCTGAAGATGTTTCTTTTGTGTTTTCTAGGAGTTTTGTAGTTTTAGTCCTTATATTTAGGTATTTGATCCATTTTCAGTTAACTTTTGCATATGGTGTGAAGTAGGGGTCTGCTTTCATTCTTTTGTATGAGAATATACAGTTTTTTTCAGAGCCATTTGTTGAAGAGACTATTCTTTCCCCATTGAGTGGACTTGGCACTCTTGTCAAAAATCAAGTGGCCATGGATGAGAAGGAGTTAAAGCTTCTTTTGTCTCTAGTAGGTGGGCTTTCTTATCACAGAGAAGTGTGTGGTCAGTTTCCATCTATCTCTCTCTCTCCCTCCCTCCTCCTCTTACCTGCTGCCATTGTAGACCTGTCTGAGATTAGACTTCAAGAAGGATGGAAGAGGAGGGTGTGGCTCAGGAAGTTTTTACTTGAATGGTACCACTGAAAGCTTTTTTGGGGCTCCTTGGGCCTGGTTGAAGTTTAAAGCTGATTCTTTCTTATGTGGGCACATTTGTGGGTTCTTTGTGTGCTTTCCTTCTCAATCTCTCAGACCACAACTCTTATGATGTAGGCAGTGAATTTTATTTTTCTAGCTTTACTCCCAGCCTCTGTTTTTCTTATGGTTAGTCAATATAAGATGTCTCTGTTTGTCCGATTATCCTTTTAGATCAATATGTTGGGCAAGATTTTAAAAATCTTCACAGTGTCCTTCTTGTCCACATGACCCATATAGGGTCCATGAGAAACTCTCATGCATCTTTTGCCAACCATCACAGATGAGTGTGGTGCCTTCCCATACACTGCTCTCTACTTTGTATTCAGAGCCAACTCAAAGAACAACTGTCTTTTAAGTTTGAAATTATTTAAAAATGAAATTATTTCAAAATAAAATGTTCAAGAAAAACAGGGCAGTGATAGTTGAATAACATTTCAAAAATATACAACTGGGGGGTGCATAGGTGCTGGAATGTTCGCCTTCCATGCAGGATACCCAGGTTCAATTACTGGATCATATATCCCTCTCCCCCCCAAATATATATATATTTGTCATGGTCTGGTTCTTGTGTCAATTGACTAGGTGGTGGTGCCTGGTTGTCTGGTTGGGTAAGCACTGGCCTTTCTATTGCTATGAGGACATTTCATGGACTCAAATCATGATTATGTCAGCTGTATCAACAGCTGCATGCATTTGTAATCAGCTAAGGGGAGTGTCTTCTGCAATGAGTGATGCTTAATCTAATCAGCAGAAGGCTTTTAAGGAGGATTCAGAAGAGACAGTCACTCTTCCTGCTTCAGCTGGTGAGCCTTTCCTGTGGAGTTCATCCAGACTCTTTGTTGAGTTGCCAGCTTCACAGCTTGCCCTACAGATTTGGACTCTTCTATCCGCATGGTTGTTCAGCCAGTCACTCCTGAGAATTTGTTGAAGAACTTCATTGGAGTTACCAGCTTGTGGCCTGTCGTACAGACCTTGGATCCTTACATTTCCACCGTTGCCCAGCTAGCCTCTCCTGAGAGTTCACTGCAAACCTTCATTGGAGTTACCAGCTTGCAGCCTGCCCTACAGACCTTGGACTCTACGTTCCCATGGTTACGTGAGACACTTTATAAATTTTATATCTAGAGATATCTCCTGCTGATTCTGTTTCTCTAGAGAACCCTAGCTAATACAATATACAGCTGAGGAAAATAACCACTGTACACAATTTGGAGTTTGTTAAAGTGATCACTCAGAAGTTTGGACAGTGCAAAACATGCTTTTCCAGTTACAAGCTCAAAAAAGGACTGCAAAAAATTAAAGCTTTTGTTTAAAATTGTAAGATAAGGAAAACTTGAAATTAAAATAAAAAAAAAACTTCTCTCAGGTCACCTAGCCTTACTAGAAATAAAATGATCAAAATGCTTTCTCATAGTACAATATTCTTCAATAAACTTTGCTTCTATTGCAAAGCTGCATCTCCCAAGTCCTGTTGCCTACTCAATTACCGCATCTGATTAAAGTGTAACATGGCTGTGCTGGTTTGAAATGATTTATGTGCCCTAGAAAAGCCATGTTTTAAACCTAATCAATCTTGTGGGAGCAACAGTTTCTTCTAGTCCCTATTCAGTACTATAGGTTAGAAACTTGATTAGGTTTTCTCCACAGAGGTGTAACTCAATCAATTGTGGGTATTAAACTTGATTAGATGGAGATGTGACTCCACCCATTCCACATGGGTCTTGACTACTTTACTGGTGTCCTTTAAAAGAGGAAGCATTTTGAAGGAAGCTTGAAAACAAGGAGAATGATAGGAGAGCCACAAAATAGAGTGACAAGAATGATGAGAGAACCAGAGTCCACCAACCAGCAACCTTTGGAGATGAAGAAGGAGAATGCCCCCGGGGAACTCCATGAAGCAAGAGGCCTGGAGAGGAAGCTAGCAGACATCACCATATTTGCCATGTGCCTTCCCAGTTGAGAGAGAAACCTTGAACTTCATTGGCCTTTCTCGAGTGATAGTAACCTCTTGTTGGTGCCTTAATTTGGACATTTTTATAGACTTGCTTTAACTGGGACATTTTCTCAGCCTTAGAACTGTAAACTTGCAAGTTATTAAATTCCCCTTTTTAAAAGTCATTCTGTTTCTGGTATATTGCATTCTGGCAGCTAGCAAACTAAAACAATGAGTGAGTAAGGAACAGTACTAGTTACCAGAGGTCTGATATCTATAGAAAGAGCCTTGGAATCTGGGGTTCTCCCTTAGCCACTGTACCTGAACCCGGCAGACAATAGATAAAGCAATAGGATTCAATACTCTCTTGCCCAGTAAAACTGGAGGACATATGGACCAACGATTTCCTCTCTAGGGACATCCTGTTGAGATGGAAGATGCTAAGGCCTTAAATAATCTAAGAAACTGCTCTAAAAAGTAGAGAAGTACAGAGGTTCAAGATTTGTACCACTGCATGAGCTTTTTAAGTGAATTGACTAGGTAATGCATGCATGCATCCATGTAAATGTAGGATATGGCCCCCAAAGAGATCTGAAATCATGTGTATAACAACTGCGTAAGTCTCTTACCAGTGGTTTAGAAAAATATGCAGTCATTACTGTAGAGGCTCCTTTGGCAGTCAATACTATCCATGGAAGTCCATTTTAGTTGTCCATTACTTCAGTACCTAAAAGCATTAACTACTTTTCAGACATTCCAGACAAAAGTCACTTATTTAACAAAAAAAATCAACTTTTCCTTTATTATGAACAAGATAGTGTCCATTTAAAAAGTAGTTCTTCTGACCAAATGGGGGAAAAGAAGTATAATTAATAAAGTATTGGTGGCAGAGAGAGTTCAAATAGATCGAGACGCTACTCTGGAGGTGGCTCTTAAGCAAGCTTCAAGTGGACCTGGCTACCTATCATAACCTGCCAACCCCCAAACAGGACCATTCCAGCCAATTCTAAAGAACACCTAGGGCAATTTATAATATTCCACAGCAGTTCCAGGCACTAGAGTAACTTTACAGAAACCTACAACCTCCAGATGGGTCCCTGGTCTAGGTAAGTCCTGAAACCTAGCCCAGACTCTCCAGAACATCAGATGGTTCTATCTCCCTACCCGATATTAGTGACAGACCCTTCCAATATCAAAAATTTAGAGTTGCCATAGCCCAAACAACCCTACAGAGAGATACGGAAAGATCAAAGGTGATGGTGGAATTATACATAGAAAATAGGACTTAACAAATGAATATGAATGCTGAATCATTAAATTGATATCTCCAGTAATTTAGAGCAGCTAGACTTAAAAACCTAAAATTGTGAAATTGTAACCCATGTCAAAGTCTGAGATATGTTCTACAGCATATTGTGATACTGTGCTTGGAAATTTATAGCTTATATATATATATGTTATTCACAAAAAAAAAAAAAGGAAAAAAAAGTTGATTGTGATGATAAAAAAGTATTTAAGCCCGCTAGCCTCCTATATTCTGGAGTAGCTGGAAGGAAAAATATGAGAGGATCATAAGGTAGCCTATCACAAACTCTGGGATCTGTCCTGTAACCACTTTCTGAAGAGTGCTTTGAAAACCATTGCTTTTTTATTTCTTTGCTTTGTATATATGTTATACTATACAATAAAAAAAATCTCATAGATGTATAAACAGAAGTTATTGAAGGTAATAGTGGAAACAAAGTCATGGATTAAAAGTGGTAGATCATGGATGTTGTTTTGCCTTATGATGAGTCTGTAGATTTCTTGGAATTGGTGGAGAAGAGAGTTTAGCTAAGAATGCTTAAGGGTGAGTTATACAATCACCACAGGAAGTCATAATTACATTTGTTGGGAAATTTACAGGTTATATCACACCACAATTCAGGTGATATTCCTTATAATGGATTTATATGTACGCACAGTGTGAATGCCACTCTAAGTGTATCTGAAAGAGAAATAAAAACCTATCAGAGGTGAGAATGAACTGACTGGAAGCATAAACCTAATTTGAGCTTCATATATGAAAATGCCCTACATTTTACAAAGCTCACCTCAATCATCATACCCTGGTCATTGGTATGAATGGCCCTGTCTTAAGTAGATTTGAAAACTGTACAACACAAGGTGAGTGCTGTTATTGTTATATACTGTTAATATGTATGTACATAGCAATGATGAATGGAAGATAGATAAACAGTTGCATGGGAATAATTTCTGGTGGTTCATAAGATTTCCATGTAAAATGTGAGTAATTTTCTCTTAACCTGAAATAGAATTTAAATTCATTAAATCTTAAAAGAAAAAAAAGTAGTTCTTTCCTTTTAAATGAACAGGATATTTTCTGTATTGACCTTAATTTGTAGTCTCTCAAGACTGGAGTTAAGATCCTTGTATAATATGCATATATGTAGAAACAAACTTACTTTAAACATTATCTGCACAGGATAAAAGTTAACTGATGAAACAGGTCTGGTTAGTACAAATTTATTGCAAAGTAAAAGATTCTGTGCATCAGTACAACTAGGAGAAGTGGGAAAAGACTGTCTCAACCATGAGAGTTCAAGTTAAATTGTGTTCTGCAAGCCTAGATGCCTAATGGGACCCTGTGCTGCTCATGGTATCCTGATATGCGTAACTGTTTAAATAACTAAACCAAGTATTCCTCTGGAGCTAGGACCACATTCCAATTTTTGTTGTATTCAGAAGATGTTTAGATTTCCTAAGAGAATCTATGACTTCCGCTGCCTTTTGCACTTCTGAGGAGATTCCTCATTCTGCCCAGATTCTGAGGAGTTTCCCACTGAACTTTCCATCACTTCTCTCAGTTTGTGTTCCAGCTCTACCAACCATGCATTCTGTTGACCTATGATCTGTTCTAGCAGTTTCTGATCCTGGTCCTGATGCTTCTTTTGCAAGTGCTGTTCTTGTATTTTGGTGCAAAGCCAGACATTTCATGCCTGAGAACAGTCACACCAGCACCATTGTTTTGACCTGCTGCTGGAGTTTGGTTACCTCTTTTGTCTTGAAGGGTTCTGCTTGGAGAAGAGCTACACTGTTGTCAGGGCTGCAGAAGGTCCTGGGACCAGAGGAGAGCCCACCAATCTTTCAGACACATCTGATCCTGGTAATTTCCACTTTAGAATTAGAACAATTTTCTCCTCAAAGTATTCCATTGCCATGCAGGAAATATCCCTTAACTTTTGAAATACTTCATGAGCTTGCTAAGGGACTCTGGTAGAATTGAATATCTCAATACCTGATAAATTTCATCAATCACCTTTCCTGGGATGAAGCAACAGAGATTGTAATCCACATACTTCAATTGCAGGCATATGTAACAATAATAGTCTTGTTTCAGCAGCAGCAAGGATATCTGCATGATGAGTCAATTAATGGTTTCTCCTTTCTGACACTCTCTTTGGGAGTTGTGCTTTACTTGTTTCTAACACAGATTATGTTATCTCTAAACTTTCAGAAATCCAAGATTCAACATTCTCTGGCAGACCAGGTCCATTGTTTTACAAACATGGCAGAGCTGGCTAATTTCGACATAGGACATAAAGCTGAGGATGTTCTCTATGGCTCCAATGGGTAGTACTACCAATGTGTTATGATTTTTTTGTTTTTTTGCCTGGGAAGGCACTGGGAATTGAACCTGGGTCTCTGGCATGGCAGGAGAGAACTCTGCCTGCTGAGCTACCAAGGCCCACCCCCAATGTGTTATTTTGAGTTAGCTGGTCCAGAGTCAGGGCTGAGGCTGGGGGTGCCTGGGACCTTGACTGCTGGGGCTGTCACTGAGCAGAGCTGGTGCCTGAAGAGGAGCAGCAATTATGGTGGCTGCTGCCTCCTTTCTTGGCCATGCACTTCTCTGAGGCTGCCGCCAGCTTGGGATGGAAGGTTTATTTTATGTATGGGCATAAAGACTGAGAAACCATTAATCCTACCTATGGTGGAGTCAAGGAAAAATTTGCAGAGGAAATGATACTGGGCTCCAACCAAGAGCTGATGGGAAGGAACATGGTGATAGAGTCTATCACAGTGCCTGGTATGGAGTATATATACACATGTGTTTGTGGACTTAGCTGTCTTTAAAAATACATCATCCAGAGGAAATGGCATGGACAGTAGCCTAAAGGCATGATGGAATTTGGTGTCTCTGGGTAAGACTGTCTCATTTGGTAGGGTGATCTAGAGGCAGTATAAGTTAGACTAGGCTATGACATGAAAAAAAAATTGGAAAGCATTGTATTCGGGTCTAAATAAATTGGAAAGCAAAATCAAGGAAATCAGTTGTCAGCTAAAAAAAATGGAATATCCCAACCCTTAAAGCCTGCTCAAATGCAATCCTCTGAGCCTTCCCTGCCCCAGGAGTCTTCTCTTCTTAAAAAGCTGGGGAATGAAGGTCTCTCCCTTGGTGTAGCAATTTGCTTCATGTCCTACTTCTCTCTTTGCTAGGCCAGCAACCAAAATTTAAATGCAGCATGGCCTGGAGTGGAGCAATGGGCCAGAACAGGGTGTGAAATGAAGGCTGAAAATAAGACATGATAATAGAAAATAATCAATTGTACATCATTTCAGATTAAAAAGACAGGGTGCTGAGAGCTGGGAGTGAGCAATCCAGGGCCCACCCAGACCCCACCCAACTCCTACAACCATGAGGGGACGATGTCTCCAATCATCTGTAACCCAAGTCCCAACAACGTTTCTGAGAATGGATTTCGAACATACTTAAACAAGAATAATGGAATATAATTTTAATATGGGCCAAATAGAGTGATGTGCATGTAGTCACTAGAGATGTTGGTTTCAATGTATTAGCGTGGACGGGAGAGTTTGGCTTTTTCCCTTTTCCACGGTGAAAATAGCTTTCAAAATGATATAAACAATGCATGCTCATTAAAACAATTCAGAAAAGTACAGGAAAGAATATGAAAAATCATCTGGAATCCCACCACATAAAGAAAAGTTAGTTAGCTGGGTAGGCTGATATAGCCCTAGATCTAATGCTGATCTACTGGAAACAATGGGGAAAATGTGGTAGGGGGTGGTCCAAACAGCCTGTTGCCTTTCCTTCTGACCCACAAATAAACTGTGTGCTTGGGACTAAGTGTGCTAGCCTGGCATCTAGGATGGATGATGAATGTGTGCTGACTCCCATCTCAGGAGTGCCTTGAAGAAAAACATATTCCCTAGCAGCGAGTGATGGCTTGCACATTCCTTTCCCTTTTGCTCCAAGCACATGTAAATATTCACTGGAGACAGTTTTGTGTAAGTTTTATAGAACCTGGCTCACCCCTGCTATTAGAGGTCTTCCAGGTTCACAGGGAAAGGGGTCCTTCCAGTATGACACAAGCCAAGGTATATATAGACCAGCTCCATGCATCAGCCATAGATTGAGACCCCCGGGTCGATGGGGGACTGATGCCCTCTGTTGAAGCTGACCTTGCTCTTTCTGTTCTCTACATAAGTAAATGTTGTTCTATCTAGTGCCTGTGAATCATGCATTTGCTAGTGACCTGTTATTTGCAAACTATGAAGTGGGCTGGCCCCCTAGGACTGCTGTTTCTGATGGTAGATATTGTTGTGCTCTTTGCTACCTCCCATGCAATGAAACCCCTCCCCTAGAGGGGATAATAGGTATTTTGATTTCTGACTGTCAGTTTGGCACAGCAAACAGGGTGACAGTGAGCAGAGTGCTGAAAGAAAGACCAGAACCCCCCTGGCGTAATGATTAATGGAGACCTGGGGATCTCGAAGCTGGCTGCCCATTAAAGTCACCTGGGAAGTTTTAAAAAAGTACTGCTACCCATGCTCCTCCCCAGAGCAATTTGACCAGAATCTCTGCAGGTATGGCCTAGACATCAGTATTTTTTAACCTTCTAGATGATTCTAACGTATAACCTGAGTTGTGAACAGCTGACGTAAAGAGAGGGATTCAAAGATGCTGGATTAAAACTTCCATGATTGTCGTATCAATCATAGGTCTTAAAGTTAGGAAAACATAAACTGCTGTAGATATTTCAAGCAGAAAGGGATTGAATGCAAGCGATTACGTACGAAGGTGTTGGGAGGGCTGGAGGAGCAAAATGAAGCAGTGGGCTGATTAAGGGATCAGGAAGCTGCTATCATTGGGGATGAAGCCAATGAGCTCTCATGCATCATGGAGCTTCTCAAGAAGACAAGGACTCTGAGCAGGAGCTGCCCCTGTTGCCATGATTGGAACTGAGAGTGCTGTTAGGGTCCATTTATTGTCAGAGGCAGGAGCAGGAATAGGTCCTTCTTAATACTTTCTGTCTTCATCAGTGGCAGGTGGTATCCAGTATCCAGATGGCGAAGGAATTTGGGAAATGTAAAATTCCAGCAGCTCCCTATAACAACATAGAGGGCATGGAAATGTGGACATGGGTTCTGAATACCAACAGATAATATCTGGCATGCATGTTTTGCCTACCTAACCCCAAACTATATCCTTGACAGGGCTCAGAAGAAAATCACTTCCCTGAGGCTGAGATTGACAAAGAAAGGGTCAAAAGGTTTTGGTGGAAAATGCTGAAATTGAAGCATGTTTTCTATTATCAGCAGGTACCTGGAGTGCACAGTGGCAGAGTATAGGGGATGGCAATTATGCCCTGGAAGCAAGTAGGCATAGTTTCCATAATAGGCTCCAGGACAGGCTTGGTCAAAAGATTTGACAAGGATCAGAAGCTCAAAGATCTCTGGCTATGGCAATCCTGGAAATAAAATCAATAGATGACACATTGATACATGCAGGTCTTCTGTGAAATGAATAATCAAATCAAAGCAAAGCCCAGGTTGGGTGAACAAGTAAGTAGTCCTATCCTATCTCCCAATTGATAGACTTGAGTTTGGTAACAGATCCAGAGTTCCCTAGAATGGGAAGGACACCAAATACTTGGAGGAAGAACTTGTATAACACCATAGCTATAGACTCTGAAACCTCCTTTTCACCTTTCTCAAAGGGACCAGGAACCATTTATTCTGGTAACTGTGTAAATGGGAAAGGAACATACATACACCTCTCAAGGAATAGTGAATGCTGTCTCTAAGCTAATATGAAGACCCAGAACATTGCCGGAGTCCTGACTTGGGTGGGGTCATCAAGTTATAAGTGGAATTTTAACCTCAGTCTATCTCATAATAGGCCCAGTGATTATTTCTTCAGTTTCTAAGTACAGCATAATGTTACAATCAGCCTTCACAACTGGCAGATCCCTATACTGACTCTGACCCATATAGTAAAGATGACTGGTTGGAAGGAGCAAGTAGAAGCCACTGAAGTTTTCTCTCCTCCAGAATAATAAGTTAGCACCAATTCTGTACCCTTGGGAAAATCACAGAGATTAATCTCACACTTAAAGAATCCGAAAAGCTAACTCAGTTCCTTAGTCTGTCTACTACCATGGAAACAACAGTGGATTAAGTAAACCTAATTAGTTGCTAACTCCAAGTATAGTGACTATACCAGATGTAGTCTTCCTTTTAGAGCAATTAATGCAGTCCTTGGCACCAGCAAGAGATCTACTAAATGCACTTTTTTTCCATTCTGATAAATGGTTTTCTAGAACTAGTTTACTTTAGCCTGGTAGAAATATATGCCCATACCAATACTGCCTTAGGGATATGTCAAGTTCAATACGACTCTTGATCATCTCACTATTCCATAGTGACTGGTCTATAGTGGATGGCCCACACATAGAAGTCCTGGAGAGTAGGAAATAGCCAGTATCACAACTACTAATCTACATATTTTGGACACATACATGTTATAGAGTGGGAAATAAGTTCTATAAAAGTACAAGGACTCTACCTCAGTGAATTTGGGGAAATGGCCTAGTGGACTGAAATATAGGTAGATATCCTTTTCAATTTAAAGGGCTTCTTGGATTTTGGAGATAAGAGAGAACACATTTGGCTGCCCTGCTTTAACTCATTTATCTGGGGAATCAAGAACTGGGCGGGCCACGGTGGCTCAGTGGCAGAGTTCTTTCCTGCGATGCCGGAGACCCAGGTTCGATTCCCCATGCCTGCCCATGCAAACCCCCCCCCCCAAAACAAGAACTGTGAGCCTTATATTGGGGTCCAAAACAAGAAAAGTTTCTCTGGCTCATCCAGACAGCAGGGCAAGTGGAGGTGCCAAATGGTTTTTATGAATCAATAGATACAGTGATTGTCTGAAGTTGATTAGTCTTCAATTAAGGAATTGGCTTCTCAATGAAAGTAGAAAGGTAATGGTCTATTGTGCTTGAGGTTAGCTAGTTTTATAATGTACTGGGTAACTCAAAGCATCTGATACCTGGAAGTATCACATAGGGGAGCTGGAGTTGGGACCTTTCAAAGTCATACATGACTACCCAATTATGAAATTATTCCTTCCTATTTATGCAACCCTAGGGTTTGCTGTCTTGGTGGTTTTACTATCCAAGGGAGGAATGCTTCCCCCATGGGACACAATAATTGTTTTCTGTCTCAGTCATCTAACCATGGACAGGCAAAATTAAAAAGGTTATCTTATTGGCTGGAGTCATTGACACGCTCAATTGGTAATGAGGTTGCTGCCACACAATGGGAGCAGTCAGGTACACAAGCAACCCAGGAAATTCCACTGGGAGGTATACCTACCATATATTTTCATGGCCAGCAGTAATGGCGGGGAGATTATTTCAACCTTTCACTGGCAGTGCGCTACCAAAGACTGAGCTCATTCAGAAATGCAGATTTGGGTCACCCCCAAAAGGCAAAAACTAGATTTAGCTGAGATGTAAGGTAGACAAATAATTGGCTAACGTAGGAGAGAGTTCTTAAGTATCAGCTGTAGCCTAGTGATTACGGTATTTCCTTTTGGGTACCTACTTCCTTCAGTGAAAATTGATATATGTATATCCATTGTCTAAGAATTTTAAAAAGTGAATAATAAAGTGGTATTTGTTCTTCTCTCTTCTGCCCACCCCATTCAGACCATGGGACATGACCTCGCCATGGGTTTCAGTTGAAATCCAGAGATGGAGAAATACAGATGCCAAATTCTTACCTCTCTAATTCTAGAGCTGAGGGTTTAAAGTCAAAGATACAAAAGCTTGAAAGGATTTGCAAATGGAAAGAACTCTTTTTTCCCTGTGTACTCCCATCCCAAGCTAGGAAAAAAATACTTCAAGCTAAGAAGAGTTAAGAGGTTGAGAGGAAGATAGAAAGAATAAGAAAGCCATGCACTCTGCTCCCCACACCTACTCTCCAATGGGTCTGAGGGATAAGAACCCCTCTTTATGTTTGGAGATCCAAGAGCAACATGGACTTCTACTCTGCTTCTCATCTAAAATTTTAGAATGTGGAAGATAGCAGATGTGACTCACTTTATAAGTTCATGAGGAGGGTAGAAGAGATGGGACTACTTGGAGAGATGTGGCTCCCACGTGGTAGAAGAGAGCTCAAAGTCACTGGGAACTAGGAGAGAGGGAAGGCAAACGGTAGAGAGAAATTGATTAGACCACATGAATTTACAGCAGGATAATTGGATATATGTAGGTTCTTTTTAATGTTTAGATAAACAGTGCAAAGAAGATTCTTGTTATTACATAGTTTTGCTATTTTAATGTTTTTAGGAAAAATATTTTGCATAATAGTTCTTGAAAAGAATATTTTTATAGGTAGCTCCATTAATGAAATGAAGCCAATCTATCAGTTAATAACTATGTTAAATATTTATATAATTTAAATTATTTTAGTATCCTCTTTCATTCTCAAAGCTGTTCTGGTTTGGATAATAAATTACATAGTCACCCTGACAATGTGGGATTTATGAAGGGAGCACGTAAAAATTACTCTTGTTATAATTATCTCCTTATCCACCTTGAGGTCATAAAAGACTTGAGCTGAAGTTGTAAAAAGATTAGAAATTAGGGCGGGCCACGGTGGCTCAGCAGGCAGAGAGAGTTCTTGCCTGCCATGTTGGCGACCTTGGTTCAGTTCCTGGTGCCTGCCCATGTTAAAAACAAAAACAAAAAAACTGGAAATTAAAGAGAGATTTCTTTGGAGAGAGTGGTCTATGTATCACACTTGCAAGGAACCACTTAAAGAGAGCTTGATAAGAATCTTCTGTCCTAGCCTACTAATGTTTGAAAAATCTGCAGAGGAAAAGTCATAGTTGGTGATGTCTTTTAGATGGCTTTAAAAAAGAGGTGAGTTCATAGCAGCATTATTCATGATTGCCAAAAGATGAAAACAAAACAAATGCCCATCAACAGATGAGTGGATCAACAAAATGTGGTATATACATACGATGGAATATTATGCAGCAGTAAGACAAAATGACATTCTGAAGCACATGACAAGATGGATGAGGCTTGAGGACATAATGCTGAGTGAAATTAGCCATGTACAAAGGACAGATACTGTATGATTCCACTTTTATGACCAGCATAAAGGTATAATCAGAGGCTTATAATACAGAATATAGGGGATTTAGAGATACATAGAAGCTAGAGATGGGTGAACCGTTACCTAATGAGGTTGAATTCCAATGTAAGGGAATAGATAGGAGGGAAGGTGATTCTCTACTGTGTCTAGAAGTAATATTACCATATTGAAGTTGAACAAGATTGAAATGGGTTGTATAGACCTATGTGTCCCACTGATTCAGACTAGAAATATGTATGAGTTCATGTAAGAATTACTTCAAAGATATGACTCTTGTATAAAGAGTGTTTAAGTCCAGGGTACAGGGGGAAAACTGCTATTGCATGCTATGAGCTATGTTCAAAAGGAAACCATCAGCACTACCACAGCAACAACAGAGGTAAATAAGGGGGAGAGAGACAAGAGTTAAAAGGAGGTTTGGATTTTCTATTTGGCGAGGGTGTGTTTATTGGTTTTTTGTCTCTAGGGAACAATGAAATTATCTAAAATTGAGAATGTTGATGAACTGTGGACTTTGGGCCTTCTACATGATGCCCGATGAATGCAGGTGGCTGAAGGATGCACTGATGGAGAAGTAGATTGGCGAACGATGGTGTATACTTATGAATGAAGGTTGTGCTCTACAAAAAGGAACAATGTTGTGAGGCATGCAACGATGTGAACGAACATGTGGGACATTTGATGAGACAAAATAAGCCAGAAACAAAAACACAGCAATGGTTTGGTCATCTTTAGAAAATGCTTATAAGAAAACAGGGGCCTAGATGGTAAGCTTTTAGAGCAGACACATTAAGTACAGAATGGTGATTATTATTTCTGGATTTTGAGAGGCTGTTTTATATATGTAACCTGATATTTAGAGATAAGAACAAAGCCAAACAGGTTGAGTTAAAGTAATTCAGAATATGGGGTAAAGAAGACAGTGTTTACATTTGAGAGCCACACATACTCTTTGAGACCAATGGAAGAAAGTTTCATTTGATCTGGAACTGAAATTTTCTGTATTGCATAATCTCATTCAACCTATCTATATAGCTCATTTGAACATTTGAAACACAGGAAGCACGGAATAAAAAAGTGGTCCTTTAATACTGTATAGATTTTTGTAATGTCTGGAAACATCCTAGAGTATATTAAGCAGATAATCAAAAAGTATTGGCGAAGTCCCCAGAGGTGGGGAGAAAGAATATGGAATTTTTAAACCTTACCATCAGGGAATCCCCTGATATTGTGTCAAACTTTAGGGATATCCAAATCAATAGACCATGCTCTTGATCATGAGGCTTACTTTTGTGAAGCTTGTGTATGTAGTGGAGAAGCTTAGATTACCTATAGGCATGCCTAAGAGTTACTTCTGGAGGACCTCTTTTGTTGCTCAGATGTGGCCTCAGTCTGTCTAAGCCCAACTCTGCAAGTGAAATCATTGCCCTCCTTCCTACATGGGGCATGACATCCAGGAGTGAAAGTCTCCCTGGTGACATGACAAGTGACTCCCACGGATGAATCCAGACCTGGCACCATGGGATCAACAATTGCATCCTGTCCAAAAGAGGAAAAGAAGTATAATTAATAAAGTATCAGTGGCAGACAGAGTTCAGATAGAGTTGAGAGGCTGCTCTGGAGGTTGCTCTTACGCAAGCTTCAGGTAGACCTTGCTACCTATCATAACCTGCCAACCCCCAACCAGGACCATTCCAGCCAATCCTAAAGAATACCTAGGGCAATATATAAGATTCCACAAGGGTTCCAGGCACTATAGTAACTTGCCAGAAACTTACAACCTCCGGATGGGTCCCTGGTCCAGATAAGTCCTGAAACCTAGCCCAGCCTCTCCATAACATCAGATAATTTCATCTCCCTACCGCATATTAGTGACAGACTGTTCCAATAGCAAAAAATTAGAATTGCCATAGCCCAGACATCCCTAAGAAGAGGTATGGAGAGATCAAGGGTGATGGTGGGATTTTACATAGAGGATAGGACTTAATGAGTGTGAATGCTGAATCATTGCATTGATGTCTCTTAGACTCCAGTATTTTAGAGCAGCCAGAAGTGGAAGCCTAGAGTTGTAAGTTGTAACCCATCTCAAAGTCTGAAATATGTTCTAGAACTAATTGTGGTGCTGTACTCGGAAATTTATAGCTTTTTCGTATATATGTTATTTTTCACACAAAAAAAGAAGGAAAGAAAGTCAATTGTGATGATGAAAAAGTATTTAAGCCCTCTAGCCTCATATATTCTGGAGTGGTTAAAAGGGAAAATATGAAGGGATCATGTGGTGGTTCATGACAAACTCTGGGGCCTGTGCTGTGACCACTTGTTGAGGAGTGCTTTGAAAACTATTGCTTTTTTTATTTCTTTGCTTTGTATATATGTTATACTATACAATAAAAAAAAGTTAAAAAAAAAAGAGGTGAGGATCCAGAATATATAAAGAACTGTTATAGCTCAATGTCATGGTCAGGTTCATGTGTCAACTTGGCCAGGTGGTGGTACCTGTTTGACTGGTTGGACAAGTGCTGGCCTGTCTGTTTCTATGAGGACATTTCATAGAATTAAATCATGATCACATGGGCTGCATTTATAGCTGATTGCATTTGTAATCAGCCAAGGGGAGAGTCTTCGGCAATGAGTAATGCTTAATCTAATCACTGGAAGGCTTTCAAGGAGGATTCAGAAGGGACAATCTCTCTTCCTGCTTTGCCTGTGAGCCTTTCCTGTGGAATTTGTCCAGGATCTTCATCGGAGTCATCAGTTCCACAGCCTGCCCTACGGATTTTTGAACTCTGCTTATGTGAGACATTTTTATATATTTTATATCTACGGATATTTCCTGCTGATTCTGTTTCTCTAGAGAACCCTAGTTAATACACTTAACAATCAAAAAACAATCCAATTAAAAAAATAGGCAAAGAATTTGAATAAACTTTCTTCAAAAAAGATATACAAATGTCCAATAAGTGCATGAAAAATTTTCCCAACATCATTAATTATTACAGAAATACATATCAAAACCATAATGAAATAATAATAAAAAAGCATAATGAAATACCACTTCATATCCATTAGGGTAGCTAAAATAAAAAAAAATACAGACAATAACAAGTGTCGATGAGGATGTGGAGAAATTGGTACCCTTTCCTAATTGCTGATTGGATTGTAAAATGGTGCAGCTGCATTGGAAAACAGTTTGGCAGTTCCTTAAAAAGTTAAAATGGAGTCACCATATGACCCAGTAATTCCACTCCTTGGTGTACAACCAAGAAAAATGAAAACATGTTCACTAAAAACTTATACATGAATGTTTATAGCAGCATTATTCATAATGGTCAAAAAGTGGACACAACCCAAATGTCCATAAACTGATGAATGGATAAACAAAATGTAGTATATTCACATAATGAAATATTACTCAATTATGAAAAAGAAATGAAGTTCTAATAATGCTGTAGCATGGCTGTACATTAAAAATATTATCCAGTAAGTGAAAGAAGTCAGTTACAAAAGACTTTATGTTGAATGATTCCATTTATTTGAAATGTTGTATTAGTCAGGGTTCTCCATAAAAACAGAGCCAACAGGATTGCTATCTGTTAGATTATCTATCTATCATCTATCTATTTATCTTTATTTGAATATTTGTTGATATTAAGGGATTTATTATAGAAATTGGTTCACCAACTATCAGGATTGGCAAGTCCGAATTCTGTAGGACAGGCTGCAAGTTGGAAACTCGATGAAGGTCATGATGAATTCCTTAGGAGAAGCTGGCTGAAGTAGAAAGTGAAATTCTTCTTTCTGACTGCTGAAGTCTTCAGATCTCTCTCTAAGGCCTCCAATATTTTTGGATGAGAAGACTCCTCTCATTGCTGAAGGAATCCCCTTTGTTGACTGTAGATGCAATCAATCATAGATGCAATCAACTGACTAATGATTTACATTCATCTACCAAATGCCCTCACAGAAACAATCATGTCAATGCTTCCTTGACCAAATACTGGATACCATAACAAAGCCAATTAACATATGCAATTAACAATCACAAATTTCCAGAATAAAAGAATTCATAGAAACACAAAATAAAGTAGTAGTTTCTAGCAGCTGAGGGTAAGGGGAGTAGGGAATGACAAGAGTAAGTTTTGGGGTGATGAAAAGTGTTCTGAAGTTAGAGGAGATAGTTATGCAACTCTGTGAATATACTAGAACCCACTGAACTGCACATTTTAAAAATGTGAATTTTATGGTATATACATTGTATTTCAATAAAGCTATTATTAAAAAAATGTAGAGGACTGTCTTTGGAAAAGCTGCACCCTATAGGCATGGTCTAAGATGTGTATTTCCTGGGACCAGATGTGAAATGTGATATATGGATGTTGTCCATGCATCCTTTTAAAAGAGATCTGTCCAAAAAGATACGATGGGCCCCAACAGAGACAGTCTGTGTGGAGATATTGCCCCATGATGTGGTGAGGGAGGTGTGCTAAGAGGTCAAACAATGGGAGTCCTTGCCCCCATCTCCTCCAAAGGAAGACACATCAGAAAAATTTCCAAACAACCCATAAAAGTCACCAGAGAAAAGCATCATCTTGGATCCTTTAATATGTTAAAAAAAAAACTCCAAGTCTGGAGGGGTCAGAAGTCACAAAAAGTGATTGGCAGGGGGCTGGGGAAAGGTTGGCAGAGGAAATAGAGAAGGAAGTAAACATTACATTTGCTAATCAACTGCAGGCTCCTGCTTTGAGCAGTCCCAAGCTGAGGGAAGGAAGATGCTTTAACTTTGTACTAAATTAGGAGTTTTTATTATTGAATTAGACATTAATTTATAAAATTTTATTACTGAAATAGATGTATTAACTTCTGAAATTAGATTTTTCTTCTGGCTAAAAGTGACTAGATGATATTTCATTTTCATAGAATGAGTGATGCACTATGGGGCTTGTCCAGGTTTCATACAAGGCAGGGAAAGTGCTAGCCTCATACGTCAACACAGTTACCCTAATATGTAACTTCAGGTAGTCATAAGTGCTATAAAGGAATAATAATAGTTCGGGTGAGAGAAGATGAAAAGAGGAAGTAAAGTATTGGGGGCAAAAGGGAGAAAATAGGTTTGAGAGATATGTCAGAGTTAAAAACTGACAAGATTTAGCAGCAGATTTGATATGGGAAGTAACAGAGAAAGAAAAATCAAAGATGACTTTGGGTTTTCTAGCTTGGAAAATAAGGTAGATGGTTTTCCCAAAAAATGAAATAAGGAACAAAAAGAGAGGAGCAGAATTTGGTGGAGGAGAGGGAGATAAGGAGCTTTGTTGTAGGTAATGATGAGTTTGGAGTATATGTGTCAGGCAAAGGTTGGAGGCCAGGACACAGTTGGAAATACAGTCTGGCACTCAGGTGACAATTCAGATGGTATAGATTTTGATGTTTTCAGCACATGGATAACAGGATAAACACAAGACTGATAAAATTATATAGGGAGAGAGAGAGTGCAGGGTGAGAAAAAGGCTGAGATAGAGCCACATTTAATGGTTAGCTGAAGGTACTGAAGCAATTCTAAAGGAACAGGCAGAAAGATCAGAAGAAAAAGAGAATATAATAATCACACAGTCCAGTGTACAATGTGTTATCCTTCTCAACATACTAGATAACACTCTCGATCAAGTGATAACAGGTAATGTCTTTTGAGCATGTGATGGACTTGCAGCATTCTCCCTCTTATTTGCCTGATTCCTTAAAATTATTGATTTGAACTTGCAAGATAATTGGATAGAGTTGGGTTTTAGACCAAGGTCCAGAATGAAGTCAATTGATGACTTCTGAGTCATATACAAGATCCAAATGCCATACCATGGCTAATGTTATTTTTTAGAGTCCTCTATTTATCCTTCCCTCCAGGCAATCCAATTACTTGCATGTGTCAAGTGCTCTCTCTCTCTCTCTCTCTTGCTTCTGTGTCTTTAAACATGCTGTTTCCTCAGCTTAGAATACTTGTCTCCAGCCTAAAACCTTTCACCAACTTCCCACTTGTCTTGGAATAAAATTCAAACACGGCCTGCTCAACCACATCTTTACCCACTGATGAAGAAAAATCAACTCCATAATGGAACTTCATGTCACCTAATCTGTCAGCAAAAAAATTTAAAATCTCAGCAAAATACCAGCTTTTTAAGATTTACTAGCATTGTGTTCCATTTGACATGTATGCCGTCAGCATCTTTTATTGAAGCTAGCCTTTTGAATTTGCTAGCCAATGCTCACAAAATTTCCCCTCCTCTGTGGCGTAATGAGAAATCTTACTCCCCCACCTGAGTTTCATGAATATTCCTCTTATTCTCCCAAATATCACAAAATCCTTCCTCCCCTGCATGTCACAAGATGATTCCCAGCCAAGGCCTTAATTTGTGTCTTAGTTAAAAGAAAACCTGCCACCTGACCTCTACAGTATTCTTCCCCCAAATCCACAACTCCATTCTAATCACTAGAAAACAAATTGAGGAACATTCTACAAAATACCTGGTACTCTTAAAAGGAGTCAAAGTCATGAAAATCAAGGAAGAAGGAACTGTGAGAGACTGCCATAGCCTGGGGGAGAATAAAGAGACCTGGTAAATGAGGCAATGTGATATCCTGGATTGGATCCTGGAACAGAAAGGAAAGAAAAAAAAAAGTGGAAGACCTAGAGAAATCGGAATAAACTGTGGTTTAGTTAATAGCATGGGACCAATGTTAGTTTCTTGGTTTTGAGGAATGTAGCATAGTTATGTAAGATGTTAACATTAAGGAAAGCTAAAACAACGTATGTAATTTGATATATTAAAAGAACTAAGATGTGGGGTTGTCCACCCGCCCAGGGGCTGATGAACATTCCCTGTCTCCCTTCCTTAATTCTTAGTAAATGTACAAATCCTCACCTTAAATTCTGTCTGGAGAGTTATTTTCCACATGATGTCTTTGATCTTCTCTCATCTCTCTTTTGTTCCTTCCACTTTAGCTACATGTGTCTTCTTCTGGTTCTTGAATCCTAATACAGAGCCCTTGTGCTTATCATTCCCTTTGTCTTGCAACTCTTTTCCCTGCCTCTTTGCAGGACTGGCTTCTTCTTCTTCAAGTTGCAGCTTAAATATTACCTTCTCAGAGAAGCTTCCCTCGACACTCTTCACCTTTCATCTCTATCACAGCACCTGGCATATTTTTCTTTATTATCCTAATCACAACCTATAAGTTCTTGATTTGTTTACTATTTATCCCCCTCGAAAAATTTTTGCTCTGCTAAGGCAGAGTCCTGTCTGTCTCACTCTGTTATATTCTCTGTACTTAGCACAGTGCTTGCCTATAATGGTGGTTCAATGAATACTTGTTAAATGAATGTTAAAATACAATTTTTCGATAGAAATATGACTTTCATCAAATATATAGTGAATATGTGCCACATATGTCTTTACTCATTTAATGAGGAAACCAACAAGATGATAAAACTGGTTCACGAAGAATTTGAAGAACAGAGGTTTGTTTATCAAGAGTTAGGGAAGGCATGCTGAAATAAGTTAGCTAGATATCTTGTGAATCTGGTTAATGTCCTACAGGGCAATAAGCTATAATCTTTGGAGTTGTCTTTTCTACTGAATGGGAATCATTTGAGTCTCCAACAGACAAAAATTTAGAAATTAACAGGTTACCTCACAGACTCTGGACCCTAATAATAATGATGAATAAGTCAAACAATCAAACACCTTCCAGAGAAATAATGCTTGGGTGGGCCTGTTAGTCAATGCTCCAAGAAGACACTGAAGATGTGCAATTACCTTTTGCCTTATTTCTAAGCTTTGAACAACTTTTCTTAACAGAATGAATGAACAAATGTTCTGGTTGAAGGTTCGGGTGGGTGGGGCTCAATCCATTGCGGAGAAAGACACTATGTTATCTCTTTCAACTTGTCTCCCCTAAAAGCCATCATCATTTGAAATACATCCACTCTTCAGGAGTATGCCAAAGTTTCACCTTCTCTGTAAAGTCCACCCAGATTTTTCTCCCACTCCCATCAGGGAAACCTAGGTGCACATTCCTTTCTGATTACTATAAAAACTGTTGATTTTTTTTTTTTTAGTTAAAAGCTTTTTATTTTATTTTATTTCATTTTTAATTTTTTAATTTTATTTTTTTAAATACCAAAAAAAAACACCAAACAAATGCAAACGTTCCTATTTTGATCATTCATTCTACATATATAATCAGCAATTTACAATATCATCACATAGTTGAAGACTGTTGATTTTTATCTATGATGTTGGTAGCTCTGGTTAATGCCAAAACACTCCATTGCCCTTGTTTTTTTTTCTTTTATTATTATTAAAATTTTTTTTGACAGCTTGGTGTACTTTAAGGTGTATACTAAAGGTACAAGACAATTGCATTTAACATTATTATAAATAAAAGATAAATCACATCAGTCATCAAGGGCTCCTGAATGAACAGCATCTTCATAACTTCCATGTTTATCATCTTTACTTTCTGGGTGTGATTTAATAAGATCATCAATTTGAAGAATAGTAATTGCAGCTTCTATGGCAAACTTCAGACTCTTTACTTCAACTATGGTAGCCTCAAACACCCCTGCTTGTTTGTTGTCTCAAGGTTTACCATTGGTCAAATCAAAACCAATCCATTTTAGATTTTTATGTTCTGGGTTTGTTTGAAAAGTGAAGAGATTCTCATAATAAGGCTCAAGTAACCCTTGTAACCCTTGTTTACCAGACTCTATTTTAGTTTTGTGGACAAACATGAGACACCCTGTGGGAAATGCCAGAAATAATTGCGGTGAGATGGGGGAGACGACTTTGAAGGTGGAATCCCAGGCCTTGTCATCAGCAGGTGAGTGCTAGGGGTCCAGAAAATGTAGGCAGAATTGTAAAGATGATCCCATTTGTATTCCAGCTACTGAAACCTGCCATACATGGTTAGGCAAGTATCAGAGCTACTTCCTCCCAGCTTTTGCAATCCCATGAGATACTACTATGCAAAATAAGTCTGGAGGCTTGCCTTCCCTGTGTGACTTTCTCTAGTTTTTGGACTTATCTTATTCCAGGGGTGGGGGTAGTGGGGGGGGGTTGGTGGGATAACAATATTTGGAAGTGAAGTCCTGAGCCTTTAACTGGGGACTATCCAGAGAAGAAAGTGTTCCCAAGGCAAATAATGACTCAACGAGCACTGCAAACAGTTCCCATAGTACATCAGAAGGGACCTTTTGGTAAGTGGCATCTTGCCAGGAAATTGACTCAAATCCCTAGCAGCTCAGAGGTGCTGGAGGGAAGTTTCAGAAACAGCACTGCAAGGACTCTGCAAGAGCTTGCAGGAATTGCCTCACTCACACTTTGATGTTCATCCTCTGCAGAACTCAGCTCATCTGTGCTGTTTCAAAACAGCATGCAGGATTCAGAGATGGTTACATCAGGAAGGGACCTTGGAGGCATTCTATTCCAGCTATTTCATTGAACAGGTAAGGACTCCAAGGTTAAAGAAGCCAGATTTCATGGTTCCCATTTGAACCCCCGGTACCTATTATCTATTTCCTGTTATCTAGGCAGAAGTCATAGCAACCACACAGATTTGCTTTTTAGGTCACAGCTCTATTCCTGATGCAGAGTGCAAGTATCAATCGGCAAACAGTGAGAAGGGACAGATGTGACCCCACTGCATGGGAGCAGCATGTAAGAGTGTGGTGAGGTGTGTCAGCCCAGGCACAATTCAGAGTGTCATGTCAACTGACATTTCTTCTGGCCCCAGATAGCACTATGAACTACTGGGTGGGATTGAAAATGGCTTCTCACCTGCTGAGCCAGGTGTTCAAGCCTTGGTTTATCCTGCAGTAAGTGACTGTAAAATATACCGAACACTGACTGCGGCAACAAACCTAGTCCAGCTTCTTAATCAAGAGTTTGGTGTTTCCCCTTAACTCAAAGAAGAAATAAATACAGCAGCCTTGGGAATCCCCAAGATTCCCTTTGTGTCGATCTGCAAAACAATATGGTTTTGTTTCCCTTAGAGCAATGCATTGCTTCAAAATGTATTCCTGAACATTATTGTTCCCAAGAGGTAGCCACCAAGGAGCAAGGGGGAGTTAAGAGGAAGAACACCACTGTTACCTTTCTTTTATACTGCAGGTTCTGCTGTGACAAAACAGAACAAGAACTGAAACCATGGCTAGATGAGGCCAAGGTCTGAATTGAGTTAATCATTTCATGAGCAGGAATGATTAGACCCTGGTCCTGAGATGGTGAAGCCTCCTTCTTGATTTTCATTTTAATGTTCATATAATCTTTAAACAAAGCTGTGACAGAGTTACAATATCTGCCCTTCTTTTTCTGAGTTTCTACTAGGACACATTATCTGGGAACCAGGCATAGTCCTATGGCAAAATTCTGACCATTGGGTCATAAGCAAAAGTGCACATTTCTAGATTTTGCCCTCTTTTTGAGCTTTTCCTTTACCCTTTGGTAGGTGTGCTGTTGTAGTGGTGGCAACCAGCTTTGGTCATGAAGGTGAGGGCAATACCACAGGAATGGCAGAACAAATAGGATATTTTTATTATAATTTTAAATCATTTTGGAGGTGCCCAACATGCTAGACAGAAGAAGCCTGGTTCTGTTCTAAGCTCTTCAAGAGCACTGCCTGCTAGTCTTCTATTCTTTTAAATAATCCTTTCTGGGATAGCAGCTGAATCGTATCTTAACTAAACCCCCCACCAAAATGGCTAATGGGATTGTTAGGGATGCTTCAAGCTGCAAGTAACAAAAAGCTCTGCTGAAAAGAGCTTAAAAAGATAGGAGTTTAAAAAGTGAAATCCCAGAACAAATGTTTGTCACCATTACAAGGTGTTAATAATGCGGTAGTATGTGGGAAAAAATAAACCGAAGGCAAACTATGGACTATAGGTAAAAGCTAAATAGCTTAATATTCTTTCATCAATTGTTGCAAAGGTCCCGCTCCAATGCTAATTGTCAATAACAGAAGGGGTATAAAGCATATGGGATTTTTCTTTTTGGAGTAATGAATATGTTCTAAAATTGATTGTGGTGAAAAATGTAAAATCCAGAGAGCCACTGATTGTGCACTTTGGATGGATTGTATGGTGTGTGAATATAGCTCAATAAAACTGCTTTTTAAAAAAAGTGATGTTGCCTCTGGAGGCTACTCTTATGCAAACTTTGGCTAGATCTTGCTATTTATCATGGTTTTCCAACCCCCAACCAAAACCATTCCTGTCAACCCTAAAGAACACCTAGGGCTTTATATGAGACTCAATAAATGTTCCATGCACTATGATTACTTTCCAGAAAGTTACACCCTCCAGATGGGTTGCTAGGCCAGGTAAGTCCTGGAATCCACATGGGCTGGCCTCTCCAGAACATCACCTAGTTCCATTTCCCTATGCCATATTATTGACAGCTCTTTCTGACAGGAAAAATTTAGAATGGGCATAGCCCCAATACTCCTAAAGATTGGGAGAAAGGTCAAAGGAGAAGGTAGAACTATAGCAGAGAAGATAGGATTTAAAAAATGAATATGACTGCTGAATCATTATACTGATTTTCTTTTAGTCTCCACTGTCTTGGAATGGCTAGAAGGAAAAAAACTAAAATTGTGGAACTGTAACCCATACCAAAGTCTGAAATCTGTTCTATAACTAATTGTTGTGGTGTGCTTTGAAATTTATTGGTTTTTTTTTGTATATATGTCATTTTTCACAGTAAAAAATAAAAAAATAAATAATTCAATCTCTTAAAAAAAGAAAGTGATGTTGCTTCATAAGAAATCCAATGGTAGGGGGTTCCCAGAGTTAAGTCATTGTTAAGAAGTTGTGTTCATTTACTATTGCTGTGCTGTAATAAATTACCACAAACTTGGTGGCTTAAAACAATGCAAATTATTCTCTTATAGTTTCAGAAACCAGAAGTCCCAAATCATTTTTACTGGGCTAATGTAAAAGTGTTGGCAGACCTGCTTCTTTCTGGAGGCCCTAGGGATTGCCTGCATTCCTTGGTTCATGCTTAGTTACAAAAGAATATTCTATTTAACTATCACCCCATGGATAGCAGTAAAGATGTTTAATATTTTGTATGTGTGTGTGTGTGTAATGTGCAACAATTTTGGTCATAAAACATGGGCTCTGTGACGGTTATGGTTAATAATATGTTATCTGTTGCTTCATCCGACGAACATTTGAATCACTTTCTCTGTGCCAGACTATTGCATCAAGGGCTTGAGTTACAAATATGAATTAAACCAGGTTTCTGGCATCAGGGAGATCTGGCTCATAGTGAAAAAGACAGACAGTATAAATGAATAGAGTGTATGTAGAGCTATGAGAGACATAAGTTGCTGGACAATGCACAAAGATGCCTTTCGGTCAAGTCATAGTTGCTTTGGCCATGGAAGCCAATGATAGCCAAGCTTCAGGGAGCAAGAAACAGGAAATGGGGAATATCAGGAGCCAGCACTGGCCAGTGACCCCTCGCTTTCCTGCTTCACAGTTTCACCTCTCTGTGTCTCCTCCCTTTCTCTTTCCTTCTCTATGCATATGACATAAGTCAACCACTCTAGAAACAACCAACTCACCAGCATTTGGCTGTAGAATGGTGAGGTCATAGTATAATATAGATGCTACAGCCAAAGTAGGAGGGTTGTAAATGCAAGAGGCACCCAAAGTTACTTCTCACAGATGAGGAAATGGAAGAGGAAGTGGGAGACAGGGAGAGGCAGTGGTTGTGATCTGAGTCATTTATATTAACTGTCTATACCCACTTTCAGACCTCTCATTCCACTTCTTTGGCTCTGAAAAGAGTGAACAAAAGCTTTCTTGCACACAGAGGAGAGAGGACGCTACCGTTGCTCCCCCAGGGCACACTAGAGCAGGCTGTAGTGAGTCAGGGAGACTAGAGCAGGCTGTAGTGAGTCAGGGCACAAGGCAGGAGATGCAGGGCTGAGATCAAGTCAGAAAAGTTCCTGCCCAGAATTAACAAAGATCAGAGAATGTGTTTAGATTTTCTCATGCTGAGCATGTCTCTACCTCAGTTCTGGTACTCATTTCAGGAAGGACGAGTTTGGGGAGCAACCTCTTCTACCAGGCCATGGTTATTTCTGGAAACTTATTAAACGTTCCATTTCCTTAACTGGTTATAGGGCAAATGGTTTTAGTATGAATTAGTCTTCCTGGAGTAGGCATTTCAGGTAGCGAAGACCCTGAATCCTTAGGAAAGAAGGGTAAAGGGGTGAAAATGGGGACACCATCTTAACTGCTATTAGCAGGCATTTTCTTCCCAAAGCTAACCCATATTTCACCATAGCTACAAATTGAAAACTACAATGGTAAGAGTACTTGGTTACTTGAGATGAAAATTCATCTCTTGTTTCAATGTGGAAATATTTCCACCCTTTCTATGCTGATTTAGGAGCACCTCAGGTCCTCCTGGGGAGAAAATGGCCTCACCCAGAAAGGAATTCACACTGTTCATTTTTCTTTCCAGTTTTGGGGAATTGGGTTCTCCTTAAGGAGAATCACTGTCTCTAGTGATTCTAGTTTTAAAAAGTCAGGGAGGTCTTTCCTGCTAGGCCAATAAAGGCAGTTTTGAGGAGAATAAAGAACATAAATAAATTAAAAAAAATAGGGCAATGGGGAGAAAAGGCAGGGATCCTAGGGGAAAAGTTGGAGGAAGCAGCAGGAGGGGCTGTTCTCAAAGAGTCTCCAAACACAGACCCCAAGAGGAGGACCATTTGGAAGTTTATTCTTGAGTTCAAGTCCTGCCAACTTTCCCTTGGAGCTTGTGCAATTTTCCATGCACGTTCTAGCTTTCTTCATTTTTAGAACAACTTAATTTCGAATTACTAATACATTTAGACTTCACAATCAGTATCCTGTCCCCTCTACCAGCCCCCACCATTTATTTGATTTTAAATCTATGTCTGGAGAGTTTATGAACCCAAAGCATGATGGTGGTGGTGGCAAAGGCCTTTACTGATCTTCAGGCCATGTGTCCATGTCGTTATTTCCCAAGACTGTCCTCCCTACATACCAATTCATGCAGTTTGCTCCCGGGATGTCACTCATTCTCGTCTGCCTGGCTTCTTCAAGTCTCTGTTTGGCCTTTCCCATGCTATTGCTTACAATTATTGGGGACAGGATTCTCTCCAGGGTGGCCACTTCCACTCAGAAGCCAGAGCACAGAGCCCCATTCTGTAGGCCTCAGTAACATGTGTCTTCTTGTCCTGTCCCTCCTCTCATCCAGCACGAATCATTTGTTTCTGGTGTAAAGTATCCATCTTCCCCAACACCACTTCCAAACTTTTGACTTTGCCCAACTCCTCTCAGTAATACTCAGGCCCTAAGATTTTGGAAGCCATAGCCAGCAAGAAGTCTGTCTGTCTTTCTCCCATCATTCCTTACTCTTCCCTCCCAGTTTTATCCCTTCCAAATGGCAATGGCACAAAATGGTCTGACTGCTAGAAACGGGGAAAGAGCAAAAGAGGAAATTACATGGGAAAAAATTATAAGACCTCAAAAGATTACTCTGCATACACATAAGGGGCACTTTCATGTCATCTGTCTAGAATTAAGCCAGTTGGAACTTCTGCAACCAGAATTCCTGTGTATTTATTAAAAATACAGATTCCTGGGCTCTTCCCTAAATTTCTCGAATCAGAAGCTTCCCACGACCATGGGAAAGACATGTCCAGGCAATTCTTATGTGTACTAAAGCTTGGGAATTGTCTGTTTACTCTACCAGGGAGCCTATGTCTAACCTCCAAGGAATCCTTGCCCAGCCTCAGCTGAATCATCTTCCAGGGTTACAGGGAATTATGCTTTTTCTCAGCAGGTCTAGAGAAATGACTCAAATGTTAACATGCATTGGCATCATGTGGGGGTCTTGCAAGATGGGTGGTGGAACCTGAGATTCAGGTAATACTGCTGCTGAGCTAGGATCACACCTTGAGTGGCAAAGTGCTAGAGAGTCTATCCTTTGCATACCTGTGAGGCCATCTTCAGACTTATCAAATAACTGGTGCCAGTGGTTCATTTGAACTGGAGTTGGAGATTGCTACACCCTTGTGAATACTTGAGCTGCTTGAGGTATTTGTTGACCGGGCTGTACCTGGTGGTCATCCAGACTCACACTGCCTCACTGCTTCCTCCTCCCTCCCCCACAGCTGACCCCCTTTTTGGTTTGCTAACACTGATGAAATGAAATATATGAGAAATGGGTTGGCTTTTATAATGGGGATTTATTAACTTATAAGCTTACAGTTCTCAGAACATGAAAAATGTCCAAATTAAGGCATCAACAGGATGATACTTTCTTCTTGAAGAAAGGCTGCTGGCAACCTGGACTCCTCCATCACATGGCCAGGCACATGGAGACATCGGCTGACTTCTCTCCTGGGTTTTGCTGCTTTCACCTTCTGGCTTCTCCATCTGTGGCTTCCTTTCTCAGTTTCTGAATCTTTTTCTGTGTGCTTCTCTGAATTTATCTCTATGTGCTTTATCCTCTTATAAAGGACTCCAGTAAGATAATTAAAACCCACCTCTCTCTGTTGATTATGCTCATTCGGAAGATAGGACCTCCCCTTAGCTGTGGAAACACTATGATTGTCAAACCTGCAGAGCAAACTCCTCTTACTGCTCTTCATGTGGCATCCTTAATAAAAGAGTCAGGCTTTCCCCTAGAGTAGTGAATATTGTCCCTGGTTATGGACCTACTGCAGGAGCAGCCATTTCTGCCCACACGGACATGGACATAGACAAAGTGGCGTTCACAGTATTGATGGAAGTTGGAAAAATGATAAAAAAAAAAAAAAAAGCTGCAAGGTAATCAATCTGAAGAGGGTAACCCTGGAGCTCGGTGGGAAGAGCCCTTGCATTGTGTTTGCTGATGCCGACTTGGACAATGCCATTGAACTTGCACACCAGTGATCATTCTACCACCAGGGTCAATGTTGCATTGCTGCATGCAGGCTTTTTGTGGAATTTATGATGTGTTTCTTCAAAAGAGTGTTGAACGGGCAAAGGAGATGTTCTTGGAAATCCTCTAACCCCAGGAGTAAATCAAGGCCTCAGATTGACAAAGAACAATATGATCAATACTTGACCTCATTGAGAGTGAGAAGAAAGAAGGGGCCAAGCTGGAATGTGGAGGTGGTCCATGGGGGGAATAAAGGCTCCTTTATCCAGCCCACAGTTTTCTCTAATGTTACAGATGAGATGTGCATTGCCAAAGAAGGGATGTTTGGACCAGTACAAGAAATCATGAAGTTTAAATCTTTAGATGATGGATTAAGACAGCAAACAACACACTCTATGGTCGATCAGCAGGAATCTTCAGCAAAGACCTAGATAAAGCCATAACTGTCTCCTCTGCTCTGCAATCTAGGACAGTGTGAGTAAATTGCTATAGTGTGGTATCAGCCCAGTGCCTTTTTGGTGGATTCAAGATGTCTGGAAATAGACGAGAACTGGGAGAATATGGCTCCCACGAATACTCAGAGGTCAAGACTTTCATAATGAAAATTTCTCAGAAGAATTCATAAAAAAGATTACAAGTGTGGAGAGAAGAATCTTCAATGACTAAATATCTCCTATAGTCACTAATACATCATAGCAGGTTTTACATCTGTTTTTCTTTTCTTGATTTTTTAAAAATAAGCTGATCACATTAGTATTAACGTCATATGTAGAAAACTCAACATGTACTTATTCTGAATCATTCGACTTGTGATATGTGGCACCAAGTCCTATCCTGAGCAAAATGATGAGTTTGGATGCAGGATCTCTCTAACTCTGTAATAGTCATGTTCTTTCTTTTGTAGCTATTTGTCAAGGATAATCATTTTCTAGAAGAGGACCAGTTGCCATTTAGCTTCTTTCCCTTAAGGATTTTTTGAAGAACTTATACATGTTAACTGCTAAGTAGGTGTGCTGTGTTCCCAATAATTGTGAAATTGTTGGTTTCTCCTGAAATATTTCCTAGAATGCCATGTCTAAATGAAGTTAATGAAGTAATGCCTCAAATGCTTAGCTGTAATCTGAATACAAACCTCAATAAAAACAACCTGGTATGAAAAAAAAATGAGCAGTGGAGTTTTCAGGAATTTTAAATATTCATTGTTTGGCCAAAAATGTTTTTTTTTTTTTTTCTTTGAGAAACTGGCTACCTCAGCCGGGAATTACTGTGAGTACAAAACCGCTGCCTGGGAGGCCTGGAAAGCTGCTTGGAGCAACAAAACTAGCACAGGCTTCAAGTCTGACTGACCTGGCTTTGGGTTCCTGCTCCGTAGTTTACTAGTTGTCCTACTAGCTCTGAGTTTCGGTTTCCTCATGAAGCGGGGACAATGATATCTACCTTGCGATATTACTGTGACTAGTGAAAGAGCTAAACATATAACGCCTTGAATGCGCGCTTGGCATGCAGCAGGTGCTCTCTGTTTTCTCATTCCCTTTCGCTTCCCTTTGCTTGGGAGCAGGTTCCTAAAGAGAAAGGGCAAATTTGAAGAGGAAGGGAGAACATACCTGGAAGTATCCTGCAAGAGGATGCCTGATGCTCTAGTGGGATAATGAGAAGCACAAATACAGAGGCCAAGAAAAGGCCCGATCCATGCCATAGCAAGAAGCCTCCACAAATGGCAGGGGTGCAAAATGGTGCAGCCATCATGGAAGACAGCCTGGATGTCCTTCAAAAAGTTAAGCATAGAATCACCATATGACCCAGCAATTCCACTAGGTATGTACCCAAGAGAAATGGAGATATTTGTGCACATGAAAACCTATATGTGAACATTCATAGTAACATTATTCGTAATAGTCAAAAAGTGGAAGTAACCCATGTGTCCATCAAGTGATGAGTGGATAAACAAACAGTGGTATATCTATACAATGGAATATTTTTCAGCCATTTAAAGGAATAAAGTCCTGATATATGCTCCAGCATGGATGAAACTTGAAACATTATGTGCTAGCTGAAAGAAGCCAGACACTAGAGTCCACATATTGTATGATTCCATTTATATAAAATTTCCGGAATAGGCAAATCCATAGAGACAGAAAATAGATTAGTGATCACCTGGGGCTGGGGATAAAGGGGAATGGGAGTGACTGCTTAATGGGTATGGGGTTCATTTTTGGGGTGATGAAATTGTTCTCGAAATAGGTAGTGGTAATGGCTGCTCTACTCCATGAATATATTAAAACCCACTGAATTGCATGCCCTAAAAGGGTGAATCTTATGGTATGTGAATTACATACATTAAAAAAAGAGAGAGAAGAAGCAACCACAGGAAACAAAGCTAACCCACATTGTGTGGATAAGAACTAAGAAAATGCTCAGGGACTGATGCTCTTCAGCAAGAACACACAAGAGATTGCAGAAGGGGGCTCAGTGCAGGAGAATTCAGACCACATGCCTAAGACTCTCCCTTCCTTGGGTGATCAAACAAAACTATGCCTGATATACTTATCATAATTCATTAATTATTAATTTTTTAACTGTGAAAAATAACATATACAACAAATGCAATAAATTTCAAAGTACACTGCAGCAAGGACTGATTTCAGAGTTTGGTATGGGTTACAGTTCCACAATTTTAGGTTTTTCCTTCTAGGTACTCCAAGACACTGGAGACTAAAAGAAATATTAATATAATGATTCAGCAGTCATACTCATTTGTTAAGTCCTATCTTCTCTGTTACCTTCACCCAATCTTTAGGGGTATTTGGGCTATGCCCATTCTAAATTTTTTATGTCGGAAAGGGATGTCAATAATATGAGATGGGGGATAGAACTAGTTGATGTTCTGGAGAGACTAGTGCCTCTGGATTTCAGAGCTTATCTGGCCTAGGAACCCATCTGGAGGTTGTAGAGTTCTGGAGAGTAATCATAGTGCATGGAAACTTTGTAGAATCTCATATAAAGCCTTAGGTGTTCTTTAGGGTTGGCAGGAATGGTTTTGGTTGAGTTTTGGCAAACCATGATAAATAGCAAGATCAAGCTGAAGCTTGCATAAGAATAGACTCCAGAGCAGCCACTAGACTTTATTTGAACTCTCTCAGCCACTAACACCTTATTTGTTACAATTCTTTTCCCCCTTTTGGTCAGGATGACATTGTTGATCCCATGGCTCCAGGGCCAGGCTTATCCCTGGGAATCATATCCCACGTTGCCTGCATTAATTATTGACATGTGTTTATATTTCTATTTACATATTTAATGGTTTGGTAATTTTCAAATGCTTAATTTCTTTTGTTGTTTTTCAAAGTCTTAGTTCTGGAAGTCCTATTTAGGCTGTTAGAAATATAGCACCTAGTCCTAGTGTGGAAAAGGTATGGGTGGTGGAGACTAGGACCTGCTTTGCATATTAGTCTGTAAGACAACAAGACACAAAGGCTTTGATTGGATAAGGCTACTTCAGTGATTCTTACAGGTTCCTGTGGCGTGAATGAGGAAAGTATTTTAGGGAGAAGCAACTTGAGATTTACATGAAAATGTTTTAGGGGGACAGAAGGTGATTTTAAGCATGAAATGCTTGGATCATTGATGGGAATAAAGATCTGCCAGTAAATTGTAATTCCACTTTGTGGCTCATCATTGCCTTCTGGTTTTCTAGTGAACAGTTCTGATAATGTGCCATTTTACAGAGTGTGTCACTGTTGCTTCTGAGTTGCCACAGATGGTCTGCTGCACATTTGGGATTACTGCATCAGGTTTTCAAAAATGATTAGAAAAGAGAAATCTTTTGACGTTTGCCTTTAGCGTTTTGCAAGAAGGTTGCTCACCAGCTGTTTGTTTATACTCTCTAGCGATTGTTTTTGCACACTATCAATGAATAGTGTACAATTACATCATTATAATGGCAAATAGTAAATTGAATGGCCTGTGGGGCTTTTCTTGGGGAACAGATGTACCCTCCCTAGACCTAATGCCCTGAAGAGACTCCATGGTTAGGCAGTCCAGTGGTTCCAGAGGAATGTGGGCCCTGAGGTCAACTGCCAAGGCTTAGGGCTCCTACTATCCCTAGTCAAGCTACCAGCCAAGAAATCTTGAGGGGACCAGGGACTTGGAGACTGGGGTTTGTCAAGAGTTCCTATTTGAGCCTGTCATTACTCTTATTTCTGATCCAAATCACTCAAGAAAAGCTTCCCTTCTGCTAGAATTGACACTGAATTAAAATGGCCCCAGTGGTCTGGTTATAATTAGAACCTCATTAATTCATCTACTTTAAAAAAAATGACAGCGTTATTGATATGTATATTTCACATACTATAAAAGTCACCCTTTTAAAGTTTACAATTTAGAGATTTGCAGCGTATGCATCCGTTACCACTATCTAATTTTAGAATGTTTTCATCACCTGGGAAAAAACGCTGTACCCATTAGCTGTCACTCTCCATTCTGCCACCCCTTTTCTCCATGGCAACCACTGATCTAATTTCTGTCTCTATGGTTGCCTAATCTAGACATTCTATATAAATGAAATTATACAATACGTGGTCTTCTGTGTCTGGCTTCTTTCCTTTTGCCTGATGTTTTCAGGGCATCTATGTTGCAGCATGTATCAGAAGTTCATTCCTAATGGATATCTGACACATTATGCTAGGCAAGTGGGAAGGAGGAGCTGTCAGTAAAGAAAAAATGTAATAAACTAAATATAAGACATAGTTCTTGCTTCCATCTTGCAAACTATTTAGGGAAATAAGGTCATAATTTTGACTTCTATGTTTATCAAGCAATTAGTATGTGCCAGGCACTACACATAATGTCTTTTCTTTCACTTAGTCTTTTTAACAGCTCTGTGAGGAGGACACCACTGTCCCCAACTTAGAGAGGAGGAAATTGACCCCCTATTTTGTTAACAAATCAGTGATTTGTTAAACAGCTCCAGACTGTCTGATTCTGAAGCCTGTGCTCTGTCCGCTAACCAGAGGATGAGAGTGGGACTCCTGTGTTAGCCTGATCTTGCAGTGCTGGAGGAGCTGGCCTGGTCTTCAAGGAGGAGGACAAGGGCGGCCAGTGTGCATGTTTGCAGATCATCCACTGTAACACTTTTCTCTTATTATCTAGAGCTAGAATAAACTTTGTTTTTAAATAGAAGGAGAGAGAATTCATTTAGGTGTCCTCCATCCTCTCCGTTGTTATTTTTATAGACAAGAGGGCCAAGGTCCCCAAGACTTTAGCTTGTGTCTTAGCTAGATAGATAGAGGGGAGGTGGGAGACCAGAACCAGAATGCTGGTCTATTGACAAGTGTGATTCTTGTTTATTCTAGGATTCTATTGTAGTTTAACACTTATACTGAGTTATATAAATATGTACAAGATGTGTGTATGTGTGTACATACATTAATATATATTTTCTCTCCTTGTGAGCCATTTTCTTTACTCCTTTCTTGTTCAGCTATTACAGGTGAACCCAGGGATGCATCATGATGGGAATCCCCTATCTCCTAGTAAGGGATTAATCTAGGATTGGGTGTGTACCCAGTTCCAGTTGATAAGACAAAAGGGGAAGTCAATTATGGGGTACCTGGGAAAGATTTTTTCCCCTCAAGTAAAATATGATGCCTATCAGGCAAAAACCCTTTTTATTTCATTTTCTGCTTTCTATTTTCCTTCATGGTACACTGGTGTGAAGTGGAAAGCTTGGAGTTGTAGCAGCCGTCTTGTGACCATGAGGTGGCAAGCCTAAAGACAAGAAGTTGAAAAGCTATTAGAAGAATGCTTGACGATGTGCTTGATGATATCACAGAGCCTCTGAACCATTCCTGGAACTGCCAACCATCAGACTTCTTGTTTTGAGAAGTAAGTAGGGGTCTTCATTGCTTAAGCTGCTGATGGTTAGGAATTCTGTTACTTGCCACCTAACACATCCTGATTTATTCCCCAATTGTATTTTGCGGGGGGGAGGGTGGATGCATGGTCTGGGAATTGAACCCAGGTCTCCCGTATGGAAGGTGAACATTCTACCACTGAACCACTCATGTACCTCTCAATTGCATTGTAAGTTGCTTGAAGCAAGGATATTATACTTAATTTTGTTGTATCTCTCGCAGTATTACGAATAGAATAGGCATGAATTCATTGAATTAATAAATGAATGGAGAAGAATATGTAATAGCTATCCCAAATGCTCTGTCTCCTAAAATATGGATGAGCTTGACCAGGGGATGGGTGGGATATCCTGCATGCCAAAAGGCCCATGAAATCAAAGAATCTGCAAGCAGGAAAGACCATACAAATCACTGAGCGCAACCCTTTCATTTTACAAATAGGGAAACTGAGGTCTAGAGATGTGATGAGTTTAACCCACCTTTATTAGTAGACAATAGGACAATACGACAGTTGACAAATACGAGTCTGCACTGCTTTCAGTCTAGAGGACCTTCCAGTGCATTATACTTCCTTATGTGCGCTCTTGGACCTAACCTCGGCCCCTACATCCCAGAATAGCTCTGAGTTCCCCACATAGGGACTGCAGTAATTTTTGTCCTGAACTCATTGGAAAGCCTAGCCAACTTCCCTGACTTTGAACGATTGGTAAAGCTCAACAAGTAGGCCATGTTGGAGGGTCTTGTGCTTGCATTTTGGTCATATGGGGAGGAAATTAAGGACTCCAGCAGGAATAACAGTTTTCGAGTAGGCTTGAACAAGAGTGGAGTGGAGAAGGAATATGGAAGGCTGAACCTCCCATTTATAAATGGGTTCCCTAAATCAAGATGATCACAGAGAGGTTTCCTAGAAACAGTTTCTCGTACCTCAGCTCTGATTGAGATTGAACCTATTCCACTAGGTCCTGTCTAGGAATACCTTGAAATCCAAAGATGTGTGGCCATTGTGCTCCCTACAATTGGGCGTTCTGGTGGACATTTACTGCTGGGGGCAGGGTGACTTAGTCCTCAGGCACTGTATTACTGTGGACAAAACTACAGGAAAAACCACTAAGGAGGTATGGAAGGAAATACAATGCACACTGACAGCCCAATTTAAACAGTACCGGGAATCTTTGCAGCAGCATGCTCTTAAAGAACATTAAAAAAAAAAAAAGCACAGTGTTCTCTTTCCCAGTTAAATCTTTCTGTCAATTCATCCTTCCATTGGCTGATTGCTTTGTTCGTTCTTTTGAGGGAAATCTGCAAAATAGCAGCCTCCTTCACACCTCCAGGCTTGTTCCTGGGGGAGACAGTCAAGGAAAGAATGACATGTTTTGGGAATTAATGCTCAATCTCTGTTCTGTACCAGAGCTAATCACGGAGCCAGCTGTACAGGAGGCAGCAGGGGAGATGCTTTAAGGACGCTCAATCACCCGGCTTGATGCAATGAAATATTGATGTCATTGGGAGGAGATTGCTGCAGAGCAGCAGATGCAGGCTGAACCAGTGGAGGTGGGCAGGAGATAAGGGGATGGCACGCCTGGGCCTTGCTCTGAGCAAAGCATTACCTCAAAAGCCATGAGACAGGACATAGGGGCTGCTGAGAGAAATTGTCTGGACAGGCAGTTTCTCTTGAGGCCCTCTGTACTTCCTCCCTGATGACAAAGGTAGTTAAGGACCCTTTATTGCTGTGCCCATCATGGATGCCAGAAGCACAAGAAACAACATGAATCACTTTCCCACTTCGTTGTGAGCATTCAGGGAAATGATTGATGTTGAAGCACTTGAAGCTAAAACAGCATCCATTTCACTATCATCTTTGGTATCTAAAGAAACTACCTCCTAGCAGGGTTATGTGTATATATATATATTTTTTTTTGCATGGGCAGGCACCGGGAATTGAACCTGGGTCTCCTGCATGGCAGGTGAGAATTCTGCCACTGAGCCACCATTGCACCGCCCCAAATTATATATATTTATATATGTGAAATTCAGCACTTAAAATATATCAGCTATCTGATGACCTCAATTGCAATTCCCTGAATTATAAATTTAAAAAGAGAATTAGTTGTAGCTGTTGGCATTGTTTTCAATGAAGAAGGGTAGCATGAGGGACATTTGCAGGTAAGGATTTGCGGATGGAAAGGTGTGCGGGGTTTTGGAAGCCTCTGTGAAGGGTAGAGCAGGGGGACTTATTTGAGCAGGAGACCCCTTACTCTCCTGCCTCCACTGAGTTAGAGTTCCTATGTAATATGCAACATATACAGTTCTAACATATTCTTGTATATCATTCTAGGTAACTAGAATGTTGCATTCTTGTTCCCTGATATATCATCCTGAAGAATACTGTCACCTTTCTTCTCATTGAGAATTTACAGCAGTGTCCAGTGATGGGAAAGTTACCTGATTAAGTCATCTGAAGCACTGACAACTCAAAATGCAGTGGTTCTCAACAGGGGACAATTCTATCTTGTTCTCCCACAGTGACATTTGGCAATAGTTGGAGGCATTTTTGGTTGTCACAACTGAGGGGGTAGGGAGTGTTTGCTGCTGGTATCTAGTGGGTAGAGACGAGGGATGCTGCTAAACATCCTACAAAGCGTGGGACAGCACCTCACAACTAAGAATGATCTGGTCCCAAATGTTGATAGTGCCAAGGTTGAGAAACCCTCCCCCAGAGCAAATCAGCAGTCTTCCAGACAGTCCTCTCTTCTCCAATCCTTGTTAGGAATATCAGCTTAAAGCCTCATTATGAAACATCCCTGGCTTCTTTTATTCCTCCTGCATTTTTGGATCACTGTTTCCTTCCTCAGGGACAGCCTCTTGAGGAGAACCTATGGATGATTCTTAGAAGTCATGAAAATAAGCACTCCTGTATAGACTTTGATATCTTTAACCTTGATTTCTTTTTCATCTTGCACTTTTTGCTGACCACCAAACCAGCAAAGGTGCTGTGCACAGGAGGACCCTGAGATCAGGGTCATTTGGGATGTGAGTGGCCTGGACTCCCACGTGCCTCTCTTGGTCCTCACAGAGGCGTGCTTGAGGTTTGCAGCCCCTGCAGGTCCACGTGGAGGGAGGGATCCACAGATGGGGCCTCTGTTTACATTTTCTGAAGGTTTTTGATTTTTTAAGTTTTTATATTGAAATAATTCCAAACTTACAGGATAGTTGCACAAATGGAACAAAAACAGAGAATTCCAATATACAGCCCCAGCAGCTATCCAGATCACCACCTTTTGTTTTGCCACATTTATGGTATCATTCTATTTATCTATTCATCTATTTGTTTTCTGAACATTTGAGAGTAGGCTGTATGTATCATACCTCTTGAACATTTAATGCTGCCATGTACATTTCCTAAGTACTAGGATATTCAATTATGTAAGCACTTTCAGTAACACTGATCTAAACCTTAGCCTATACCTCAGTTTTTTGTTTTTTTTTTGTATGTCACATTAATGTCCCTTTGGGTATTTTTCCTCCATTACTATTAAATCCAGTCCAGGATCATGTACTGCCTTTAGTTATTATTATCTCTTTCTTTTTTAAAATTATGAAAACGTAATTTTAAAAGACTTTCCCGTCTCAACCACTCCCAATACACAACTCAGTGGAATGAATCATTTTCACTCCCAAGAACACAACTCAGTGGAATGAATCACTCTCAGTTGTCTCACCTTGTGCTACCCTTACCGCTGTAGATTACCAGAACCTTCCCAGCACCCCAGACAGAAACTCTGCACCCATAGTACATTAACTCCCCATTCCTCCTCCACCCCCACCCCTAATAACCTTTGTTGTACTTTCTGTCTCTATGAATCTGCATGTTCCAGTTATTTCCTCTAAGTGGAATCATATAATATCTGCCCCTTTCTGACCGACTTATTTCACTCAATCTGTTTTCATGGTTCATCCATATAATGGCATCTGCAGAAACTTCATTCCTTTTTGTGGCTGAATAATATTCCATTGTATGTATATACCACATTTTGTTTATTCATTCATCTGCTGATAGACATTTGGGTTGCTTCCACCTTTTGGCTATTGTGAATAACATTGCTATGCACACTGGTTTAGAAATATCTGTCTGAGTCCCTGCTTTCAATTCTTTTCTTTTTTTAAACAAGACCTGTAAACCACATTTATTGAGCAATTATGGGCATATCATACATAAGAGGTAAGATGGTGGCAGGTAAGAACTTGAAGAAATTAAATATACATATTAATTCTAACTATAAGAGAAGTACAAATTTCTCCAACTTATACATTATTATAATGAAATTCTTATGTTTTCTGAAAGGATAAGCTAAATATTAATGCAATAAAATTTTTTTTTAATTGTGCTTCAAGGGTTCCATGCACTAGAGTAACTTTCCACAAACCTACAACCTCCAGATGGGTTCCTGGTCCAGATAAGTCCTGAAGCTTAGAGGGCCCAGCCTTTCCAGAACATCAACTAGTTCCATCTCCCTACCCCATATTAATGACAGACCCTTCCAATAGGAAAAATTTAGAATTGCCATAGCCCATACACCCCTAAAGACAGGGATGGAAAGATCAAATGTGATGGTAGAGTTAAACAGTGAAGATAGGATTTAACAAATGAATATGAATGATGAATCATTAAACTAATATCTCTTTTAATCTCCAATATCTTAGAGCAGTTAGAAGTAAAAACCTAAAATTGTGGCATTATAACCCATGCCAAACTCTGAAATATGTCCTACAACTAATTGTGGTGCCGTGTTTTGAAATTTATTGCTTTTTTGTATACATACTATTTTTCACAAAAAAAAGAAGGAAAATGAAGTCGATTAATATGATAAAAAATATTTAAGCCTTCTAGCCTCTTATATTCTAGAGCAGCTACAAGGAAAAAAATCTGAGAGGATCATATGGTAGTCCATGAAAAACTCTGGGGTCTGTCCTGTAACCACTTGTTGAAGAGTGCTTTGAAAACTATTGCTTTTTATTTCTTTGCTTTGTATATATGTTATACTATGCAATAAAAAAGTTAAAAAAGTATGCTTAAAGTAGAATTAGCCTAAAATGGGCTGATAAAATGCCTATCTAGTATCCATTCTTATTATACCCATAGATTTTATAAATAGTACAAATTCTTTGACCCACAGCTGAGAAATCCATGGTCGACAGCTATCTGCACAATCCCTCTAAGAAACAAAATACCATTTGCGTAAGTCCATTTAACTATTCAAGTCCACCTTAATTTCGGTTTAGCTTTCTACCAAATTCTCTTAAGAACAGTTTATATCTTTTTTGTCTGATCATCTTCAATTTTCCTGACTTCATTTTTTAAACAATTTATAGTTTCATGACTTGCTTTTAATCTCTTTAAGCGCTGCAATTTCAAAGCTTGTTTTTTTCTTAACAGCTTTTAATTCTCTCTTGTTTTCACTTCAAGTTCTGCAAATCCTGTTTCATGCTTATGGGCTCCTAATGTTAGCTGACAAGATATTAATAAATGTGGCATCGATGCTGTTGGATCTTGAAATATCATTTCATCACAGAACTCTGAAACCACTGTCTTTTCCCCCAGCATTGCATTAGTGTCTGATTGAAACAGCTTTAACAAATGATAGAGGGTTACAGGTCTTTCACTAGGGTCAATGAAAAATATTTTGATGATTATTTCGAATTTGCCCCATCCTGTTTCAGTAATTTCATACGGAGGCTTAGTAACAACTCTTAGAGGTTTTCCATAACTTTCATGTAATTTAAACTGGATTTTCTTCACATAAGCTGACTTATCAGTTTTGAGGCTGTGAAATGCCTAAATCAAGGCACTGTCAAGGCAATGCTTTTTCCCAGAAGA
>PVIY010003686.1:94518-110348 GCA_004026745.1 Myrmecophaga tridactyla
TGCACACCATGCACTAGAGTTATTTTACTTAGTTCCCTGTCTGTATTTCTTTCAATTTCTAAAGTGTTTCTATTCTTTCTGACTAACCAGGCAGCATCTCTCTTTTCACCTGAATTTTCATGATTCTCAGTTTCTCTGTATTCAAAGCACTTGCCAACATCTACACCTTTCTTTTTCACTTCATGATTTCTAGCTTACTATCCTTGTATTACAGTAAGTAGTGCACACATCTTTCTAGACTATACATTCCATGAAGGAGCGAGCACAGTCCTTGGTTAAGAGTACTATCTCTGGAGTACTCAGAGCTGAGTTCAAATCCAATGGTAGATATAGTTTGGTCCTTAATGGAATTAAGGAGACAATGTTCCAACCCTGAGATGCATATCTCTAGGCTTCCTGCTTTGTGAGAAAATTCAGCCTTATTTGATTAAGCAACTGTTATCTGTGTTCTCTGTTATTTTAAACCCCATGATTTATTATTTGTTCTGCTCTCATGGAATTTATCAATTTCTTGTGTTCTAGTGTTTAGTAAACTGTACATGTATCCATCATCTCTCAGATTCTAAACTCTTGGAAGGAACCAAGTTACCAGTGGTTAAAAGCATAGGCTCCAGGATCCAATAGATATGGTAAGTTAGTAAGGATAAGTGGTGCTAGATGCTATAACAAATAAAACTCAAATTTCTATGGCTTCACACAATAGAAACTACTTTCTTACTCATATGAAGTTCTTTAGGGTGCACATGGTAGAGCTACTTGTGAGGTTCAGTTATAAGATATTGCTAATACTTGAAAACTAAAAATTGCCCACAAAACAGCAATTTCATATGACTACCTAATTTTAGGTAATCATTTTTTTTGATTTAGGTAATCATTAATGATTTAGGTAATCATTTTGATTTTGAACAAGGACTCCCCAAATCTGATTTCTTAGCCGTAAAATGGGGCTTTAATGCTCTCTGACTCTAGGGAGATTGTAAAGATTAAATAAGAGGGTTCATACAAAGAGTTTAGCACATAGTCTTCTATTTATAACCCAATGCCTAGCACAGCTTCACAGCCACATACTACCCACTCTTAAATGATATTTCTGTAATTTTTTAAATTTTGAAACATAACATATTGACAAAAAAGCAATAAATTTCAAAGCACACTGTAACAATCAGTCATAGAACATACCTCAGAGTCTAGTACAGGCCACAGTTCCACAATTCCAGGCTTTTCCTTCTAGCTGTTTAAGACACTGGAGACCAAAAGATATCAATACAACAATCCAGCAGTCACACTCCCCTGTTAAATTCCATCCTCTCTGTTACAAATCTACCCTCTCCCGGTATCCCCTTCCCAATCTTCAAGTGCATTGGGGCTATGCCCAGTCCAACCTTGTCATTTTGGAAAGGGCCAGTAATGATCTTTTTTTAAGAAAATTGACACATAATTCATGTATTATATGTCTCAGTTCGAAACTGTTGTATACTCCAGAAAAGCCAGGGTCTTTAATCCTTATTTAATATTGCTGGGTGGGATCTTTTTTTGTTGTTTCCATGGAGATGTGACTCACCCAATTGTGGGTGGTAACTTTTGATTAGATCGTTTCCATGGAGAAGTGTTTCCACCCATTCAAGGTGGGGTTGCTTACCAGAGAGCCCTTTAAGAGGGAAAATTTTGGATAAAGCTCAGAGTCAACAGAGCTCATACAGCCAGAGACATTTGGAGATGCAGAAGGAGAATACCTCTGGGGATCCTTACGAAATGAGAAGCCAGGAGAGAAAGCTAGCAGACATTGCAACGTGCCTTCCCAGCTGAGAAAGAAACCCCAAACTTCATTGGCCTTTTCTTTGGAGTTAAGGTATCTTCTTCTGCATGCCTTAGTTTGAACATTTCTATGGCCTTAGAACTGTAAACTTGCAGCTTAATAAGTTCCCTTTTTAAAAGCCATCCCAGGGGTGGTGCAGTGGTGGCTCACTGGTAGCCTTCTTGTGTGCCATGCCAGAGACCCGGGTTCTTTTCCCGATACCTGCCTATGTAAAAAAAAACAAAAAACAAAGAAGCCACCCCATTTCTGGTATATTGCATTCTGGCACCTTTAACAAACTTAAACACTATAAAGTTTACCCTTTTACAGTGTACAAATCAGTGATTTTTAGTATATTCACAAAGTTGTGCAACCATCACTGCTATCTTATTCCAGAACATATTCATGATTCCCTCAAAGAAACTTCATATCACCAGACGTCATGTTAATTACTTTTTGAATGAATAACCTTTGTCTTAAAGTGTCTGACACATCGCCTTGCCTGTAGTACATGCTCAAAATTTATTAAATTAATAGGTATCTTCTGGACAGTTAAAAAAGCATTCAGTCGTGGGAGACCGAGGTTCAATTCCCGGCCCATGCACTTCCCCAAATAAAAACCTAACCAGCAAGCAAACAAACAAAAAATTCAACAAATAGTGCTGCAATAAGGGGATACTCAGGTGGAAAAAGAATGAAATGTGACTCCCACCATACGACATACAAAAAAAAAAAAAGATTCCTTGTTTATTCAACAACAATTGAAACCTAATTTAATGTGTGTGTGGCCACAGACATCCTACATTTAAGCTCAGGAAATTAGATTTTAATAGATTAGATTTTAATCAGTATAATTAGATTTTAATCAGTATAATAAAAAGAAAAAAAAAACCAATAAAAGCAATCCTGGCCGTGAATTTAAAATGACAACAGGAAGCTATTGTGATGTGAGGGTGTGGGATCTCTACCTCTAGGAGAGAATTCAGAAGGGAGATTGGAAGGAGTTCCTATTTCCACATTCTTTTCACATCCAATGACCTTGTTACTTTTTCTGTTGGCAGTCATTGCAGTTCATGAAACATACAAATGCAGCTGAAAGAGAAGAAACTAAATCAGTTTTCAGAGAGTGCCTTGAAAGCTCCTTCATTGTATTAATAATCTGATTTCAGGACATTTTATAAATAGCACCGTTTGGGGCACATGCAAAGAAGGGCAAGTCAAAGTGAAAATACCCTAGTTCTTCTTTGTTGAGCATGCCTGTTTTCCACACCTGTCAGATGGGACTAGTGGGACAGGGTGTGTTACCAGGGGAGTTTGCTTGCCTCAGTTCAAAGTCACAGGTGTAAAGGCAGATGCATTCTTGCCTGTTTTACATTCTTAAAGAAAGGTCATTCTGGAAAGCAACCCAGTTTAGTATTTTTGTTATTCTGCATTGTTGACGGTTTCAAATGGTTAATCACTGTACTATAGATATTTGGGCAACGGTTCATTGCTCTTGTCTTTGAAACAGCCAGGTCCTCTTTGCACCTGCTGTGGCTGCGAGAGCAGTGCTCAGGCTTGTGTCTTTCATGAAAAGTGTGAGCTGTTGTCAACTCAGAAGAAGTAGAAAATTACCATGTGCTGCTTCAGAAAATTTTTCTTACTTTAGCTCCTGACGTTTGAGAATTGATCAGACACAAGAAAGAAAATTTTAATATCGATATTACCAATCCAATGGAAAAAATTTTTGTTAAATAAACAATAAAAATGAAATTTACCAACCAAACAAAGAAACAATAGTAAAAAATAAAAACAGTTTGGGCTAGGTCCAGCCCATTTGTTGCACGGTTAGTCTGGGATCACATGGAATATTTAGTCCACCCTCTCATGGAGCAGGAAATTGAGACCCAGAGAGGTAAAATGACTTGCCCTTGTCCTATTAGGGTTAATATCATGACAGGATGCTGGATCCAGCTCATAAGCATTCTTTCCATCACTCTAAGTAGCTCTCCATGTAGCAATCTCTGAGAGACTGAATAAATCAGAGTTAGGTCCCTTATACCACTTAGCTTGAATTCAGTCAGTTTAACATTTCCACTTGGCTCATGAAGTCTGGGGCAGCCTTGAATAAGTTTGGGAATCGGGGGGTGTGCTTGTTTGGAAGGATTTATGTACCCTAGAAACGCCATGTTTTTTTTTTTTAACATTTGTTCCCCCTATTATTTATTTTTATTCCATATGTTCTACTCATCTGTTGACAAGGTAGATGAAAGTAGCATCAGACACAAGGTTTTTGCAATCACACAGTCACACTGTGAAAGCTGTATCATTATACAATCATCTTCAAGGAACATGGCTACTGGAACATAAATCTACATTTTCAGGCCGTTCTCTCCAACCTCTCCATTACACCTTAACTAAAAAGGTGATATCTATATAACGTGTAAGAATAACCTCCAGGATAACCTCTTGACTCTGTTTGAAATCTCTCAGCCATTGACACTTTATTTTGTCTCATTTTGCTCTTCCCCCTTTTGGTTGAGAAGGTTTTCTCAATCCCTTGATGCTGAGTCCCAGCTCATTCTAGGATTTTTGTTCCACATTGCCAGGAAGGTTTACAACCCTGGGAGTCATGTCCCACGTAGAGAGGGGGAGGGCAGTGAGTTTGCTTGTTGTGTTGGCTGAGAGAGAGAGGAAATGCTATGCTTTAATCCTAATCAATCTGGTGGGAGCAACGATTTCTTCTAATCCCTATTCAGTACTATAGGTTGGAAATGTGATTAGGTTTTCTCCACAGAGATGTGACTCAATCAATTGTGGGTATTAAACTTGATTAGATGGAGACATGTCTCCACCCATTCTACATGGGTCTTTGTATAGTTTGCTGGAATCCTATAAAAGAGGAGACATTTTGGAGAGAGTGCTTTTTTTTTTTCCATGGGCAGGCACCAGGAATCGAACCCGGGTACTTGAGCACAGCAGGCAAGCGTTCTTACCTGCTGAGCCACTGTGGCCCGCCCGAGAGTGCTTTTTGAGAACGAGGAGGGAATGGCACAGAACCATGAAGCAGAGTCCACTAGCCAGTGACCTTTGGAGATGAAGAAGGAGAATGGCTCCCCTGGAGCTTCATGAAGCAAGAGGACTGGAGAGAAAGCTAGCAGATGCCACCATGTTCACCATGTGCCCTTCCAGCTGAGAGAGAAACATTGAACGTCATCTGCCTTCTTGAACCAAGGTTTCTTTCCCTGGATACCTTAGATTGGACATTTCTATAGATTTGCTTTAATTTGGACAATTTCACAGCCTTAGAAACTTGTAAACTTGTGACTTATCAAATTCCCCTTTTTAAAAGCCATTCTGTTTCTGGTATATTGCATTCCGGGAGCTAGCAAACTAGAACAGGGGGCCTCAAACACCCCATCATAGCCCTAACTAATGATTATGCTTGGTATTTAGGAAGCAGTCAACTGGGATCAAACTCTAGCACTTGCTACCAATTTGCTATGTGACCTTGGTATAGCCATTTCCTGAGGCTGCTTTAACAAATGATCACAAACTGAGTGGTTTAGAACAATAGAAATTTAATTCTGTCAGTTGAAATTAAGGTGTTGACAGGGCCATGCTCCCTCTAAAATCTCTAAGGGAGAATCCTTCCTTGCCTCTTCCTAGTGTTTGGTGGTTCCTGGCAATTCTTGGTATTCCTTGTAATGCTGCATCATTGCAATCTCTGTCTTTGTCAGCACCTGGCCTTTTTCCCAGTATCTCCTCTGTGTCTCTGAATCCAAATCTCCCTCTTCTTTTTCTTATTAAGACACAGTGATTGGATTTAGGGCCCATCCTAATCCAATATGACTACATCTTAACTCCATTACATCTGCAAAGACCCTGTTTCCCAAAAAGGTCACATTCGCAGGTGTTGGGAGTTAGGACTTAGTTGTATCGTCTCAGCAGGGGTGGGGGTGGGGAACAATTCAACTCACTACACCTGGGTAACTTCTTTTGCCAATCTGGCTACAGTTTCCTACTTTGTAAGACAGGGTAAAGTCTTTCTTTTCCAGGGTTGATGTGAGTGAGCATTCAATGAGATAATATATGTGAAGCATCTGGACCATAATAGGTACTCTATAGATGATGCCAACTCCCCACTCAGACATCTCTGTTTCTGGAGTCAAGCTTAATGACTTGCAGTACTATGTATTCAATAAGTTTGCTTGGGGATTGATTCTCCAGCTCAGAGGAGTTAATGCCTGGTAGTAGAGGAGTTAATGCCTGGTGGTAGGCTTGATACTAGAGGGCTGGAAGAAGGCTTGGCCATGAATTCTCTAACTGCCACTTTACCAAGTGTGACCATACAAGTCCCTCTTGTAGAATCACTCTCGAGACACACTTTTGGGTTCCACTTGCTTTTCCCCTCAAACTCCAAAAGAATATGACCCTTTCTGCATATCTAGGTTTCTCTTGGATTTGGCACCAACTCTTTGCTAAGAATTTTCTCTTGGATTTAGCACCAACTCTTTGCCTCTTTATGTCACGAGGGAGGAATTCCCACTTTCTATGTAAAGTTGTCACAAAGATATTTGCACTATTAAATTAGGGCTCCTAATATGACTCATAGACAAAACTCAGGTCAGAATACTAAGGCTTAACCAAAATTTGGAATTCGTATATAGTGTTTAAAATGGGCAAGTTTTATTAGAAACTGCCCTGGAGAAGAATGGTTCAAATTCATTGAAGAAACAGCTCATTAAGAAAAAAAAAAAAGATATAGGTCTTCAGATCAAGGAAATTAGTAATCTGAGAAATATTGTAGCAGAATCTAATATGCTGAAGTGTTTCTAGAAGTGTCTTTAAAGGCATGTTTTGAGCAAGGGTTAAAAACAAGAGATGGTGGAAAATGAAAAGGGGAACATATAAGGAAGAACTATGGAGGAATTTGCTTAACAATTATAACAGTTGAAATCCTTTTAGAGAGGAAATGAAAAAACAAAAACAACAATAACAAGGGGATTTACCAAATTAGTCTTTTTAAAAAGGTGATGGAAAATTTTGCTTTCACGTTTACTTTCAAAAAGAATTAAAACAGAAAAGATATTGTTGATTCCTTCACTTTGCTATGTCTCTCTGACTCTGGCCAAGAGTTTCCTTTTTTGGTGTTAGGTCCCAGGCTGACTTATTTAGATGTACTTCTACATGAGTTTCAAAATTCAGCATTGTTATATTCAGGGATATAAAGTCAACAATAAGCCTAGCACTACGGTGATAGAGCAAAATATTTAATTCTTGCAATCCAGGACTAGACAGTCTAACAGAAGTCACTGAGGGACATGACTATCCACAAAAGGTGTGACTGAAAAGCAGACATCTGAAAAACAGAGACATCAGAATCTATATACTTGTCTTGGTTCGTTAATCATAGTTAAATTTTTGAAACTGAAAGTAATAAGTGGGCAGCTTTCGAACAACAAAGGTATTTACTGAAAGTAAAGTAGGGTGAAAAGACCACGGTTCAGAATGTGAAGAAGTAGCTTTGTAATCCTGACTCTGGGCTACTATTTTCTCTGACGGTTCAGAGTTGAATATCCTACACAGGTATCATGAAGTCCAGAATTTTGGAAATGATGTCAGACTGGATCATTTGGGATTCTCAACACAGGAATCACTCAGCCCAGTGATCTGGCTCAGTGGCTTTTCAGGGCTATTGGCAGATTCAGTTCTTGTTCCAGCAGAAGACCAGGCTAGTATTTGATTGTTCAAGCACTCTACCTAATCCATTGGCTGATGTAACTCATGCTATGCTTATTGACAGTCTTTCTTGGGAAGGGATGGGCAACCAGACAGATAAGGCCTATCACTGGGCTCCAGCTAAGGAGGGAATTGTCTGGGTGGGATTTTAATATTGGCTCCGTTGATTATCACAAGCCTAGGAATATAGGACGCATGTAAAATTGACCTAAGCAACACAATACCTAAACAAAGTGTCCTCCGTAATAGCTTCTTTGGGAGATTAAGTACTATTCAAACAATGATTTCATATTTGCACTCAACATTTTTTTTTTTTTTTTGGACTTGCTTCCAGGGCCAGTTAATGATCCATATAAAGATGTAATTCTATAAATGTCTTAATTATTCATATTACTGATCATGGATCTTAGAAAATTTTTCTCTTTACAAGTAGAAATTTACTTCATAACCTGAAGATACCTTCTTGCTAGGGACATATAAAAGACCATGTCCCCAGCAATGACAGCCATTCTCAAGATGGAGTTCTAAAAGTTAACTTTGACCAATGACAGAGTCATTGAGATGATTATATAGCTTCCAAGATGATGACTTTTGCAAGGGAAAACATTCATTTGGCTGTAAATTATGGTATATTTATTACAAACCAATGACACTATTTTATAATACATTGAATAAGATTGGTATAGATGACAAAAGGAGTAATGCTATTGACCTACTAAAATGTTTTTTTTTTCCCATTATAAAATGCATTCTATAAAAGGTGACATATTACTTCAAATGAAAGTTGGAGCTAAGAATAGCTCTACTACCAAGTTCAGAAAAGTCACCCTAGGGGAAAATGCTCAGCAGTTTTTATTTAAGTAGATTCATTAAATATATTCCTGTTACTCACTGTGTATGAACTTACATATAATTCATGTTTACTTAAATTACTTGAGTGAGAAGGAGTATTACACTTTTGTAAGTACAAGTCACTAAACTTTTTAATGTTATACTCTGAAAGTTAATTAAGTACAAAGACCCATAGCAGCTTGTTTGGTGGAAGAAAATAGCACTGCCCATTGGGGCACAAATTCAGCTCTTCTGTCACCCCCTCCCATCCAAATCAAATTGTCCACTTTGTTCTCTAGATGACTAGCATTGTCTATAGCAGCGGAGAATGGAATTTTGCTCTGTTTACAATTTTAGTTGCTGTTGTCTTTCTGATCCGGGTACTATGTTCCATTGAAGCCAGGCTACACAGCACTGGGTGAACAGATTGGCTGGTTCCCTACTTTTCTGTATCTAACTCTCCATTAGGTAGGAAAGGAAGAAAATAAAATGACTTTTCCCATCTTCTTCAAGGTCTGTGAAAGCAAGCCCCCTTTTTTTTAACTCCTAAATGTTTCTGCACTCCAATGTATCTGAGGGACATAACTTATAACCCTGCAAAAAGTTAGAGACTTCCTAAGGGCTTTCTATTTAGGGGAGAAAGTTTGCCACCCCTTACATTGTACCCTCCCCCTTCCCGATTCTTCAAAATCATTGCAACGCAGGGATACCCAGGGTTCCCTTCCTCTTGTTTCCCCTTTTGCATGTGTGATCTGGATGGTCCCATCTTAGGTGTCCCCAAGACTTCCATCCATTAATATCCAAATGGAAAATGCTAACATGTCATGTGCTGTGGGACCTCCAGCACTCTCCCTAAGATTTCCCAAAATTTTCTGCAGGATGTTATGTTCTTCTAGTCATTCGATGCTGTGGTCAGGTTTTTGACCAGGCTGCTGACCTTCCTCTGTGCCCCTATCTTGTCCTTGGCATGTAATGCTGAGCCTCTTCCTTCATTTCCTTTTTTCATCTCTAGCATAGGGCACATTTATATGCTGCAGGTATGACTCACATCAAAAACCTCACCTTGCAACAAGAGTGATGTTCTTGATTTTTCTGTACTTGTTTATCATGGTCTCCATTCCATTTAGTGTCAGAAACATAATCTTAGCCAATTACAGGTTAAACTCATGATTTCTCCCTTTCTCTCCCTTCTCAATTTTGGACAGAGGTGGGGGGGCTTATGTGGTGTCAAAGCATCAAGGGAAGTGGTGGAGCCTGACATGTTTTCACCATCAATCCATGCTGGCCTTCGCTTAAGAGTTCCCCTTGTCTGGTTCTTGTCCTTTGCATTTCTTCATCCTGGTATTAGTTAAGATGGCCTTTGTTCCCCCACTCTGTGCAGGTCATGACTGATGAAATTTCCTTGCCCTGATTACAAGCTCCCACTCTCTGCCCCGATCTGTGGCTGGCACTGAGCCACTCTTGGCCAGGGAGGAAAATATTCCATTGTGTCCTGCACCATCCTGGACTTGGTGAGGTTAAACCTTAGGCTTGCCATCCTTGATACATACTTGCAGACATTTCTACTTTATTTCACCCACACCTTGCAGAGCTTTCCCACTCTGGTTTGCTTTGTTTTCAGATCCCCAATACTATCTGTGGATTTGGTTGTTCCTACCCTCCCTTGGGCTGGACTGGGGACAGGGAGCAGACTACTCAAGGATTCAAGAGAAGTCTTAGCTCTTGTGTTTCTTCTGACTTTCCCTGTCCCCAGTCTGTAGAATATTTGATGTTTTTGTTTGGGGGTTGGGGGAAGGAGGAATCACCTACTACTCTAGATCTATAATTTATGTTTGGAGTCCTAAGATTTTCTTTTTTATTATTATTTTTGCATGGGCAGGCACTGGGAAACGAACCTGGGTCTCCAGCATGGCAGATGAGATCTCTCCCTGCTGAGCCACCGTGGCCCACCCTGGAGTCCTAAGATTTTAAAAGTCAAAAGTAAAAAATCTGACCCTTTGCTCTATCTCATCTTTCTTCTTGTGGGAGCTGTAGCTCAAAAAAAATGGGGAATGAGAGTAAGGACTAATGATAAGGAAGTAGGAAATGCTGTGAACCAAAACCATATTGGTTAACATCTTAAAATAATACCCGGCTATGTGAGTAACTGTCTTTTGGGAAGTTTTGGGAGAAATGAATAATGGAGGATGCTAACAGCACAGAGTATTGCAGGGAAACATCTAAAGACCCCAGCTACAGCAAACTTCCAGGAATTTTTTGCTGGCTGTCTCTTCCTTAAGCTCTGGTCTCTCAGTTACTGAGTTGTTACCCTCACTTTTTCTCTTCTCATCTTTGCTCTCAACATTTCCTCCTTTTCTGAATTTTTCAAATTTAGTCCATTTATTTAGCTTCCTCTATGTATTATCCACTTCTTCCAGCCCAACACCTCCGGAGTAGGGTGTGGAGATCCTTTCACATCCCAAAGATGTCCGCTAGGAATTTTCCCAAAAAAGGAGCTCTTCCCCCACCCCACATAAATGCATATGAATTTCACCTCCCTCCCATTATTTGAAACAAATGCATTCCTACTTTGTTTTAAGCAAAAAAATGTTCCTTTGTTTTTCACCCAAGTGTAAGAAATTATTGTTTTTTTGAATTATACTTTCTTTTTTATTTATTCAAAAAACATTTGCTAACAGTTTCTCAAAGTATCACACTCAAGAAAATTGAGCCAACTAAATATGCATACAAAGCATCACTTCTCTCTGCTTCTAAAAATTCACACCTCCTCAACCAAAACCCAGAGGTTCATCACCTCTTGAGGTTCAGAGAGCAAAAGCCCAAACCTACAGGAGACACACTGGTCAGTTCCCTCAGTGACACAGAATCAGAGTGAGAACTTTTGTCAAGGGTGGAAAAGATGGAGGTGCAGAGGGCACTATAGCTTACCATGAATGTTAAGCATGATTCCTTTAGGTAGGTATGGGGAAAGAATGGCGAGGTGTGCAGTGGCCCCAGATAGCATGTGGTGTCGGTGTTTATTTTCATGGCTACTTTTATTTCATTTTGATTGGGAGTTTATACCCAAAACTTTTTTGTTGTTATTTTTTCATTAAAGAATTTGTATTTTTGTCTGCATTTCATTTTGAAAACATCAGATAGTGCTAGAAACAGAAAGGGTCTGGGGAAGGTGCTCTCACATTTAGTTCTCAGACTTAGGCTCAGTGTTCCGCATTCTACTTGGGTCCTCAGCCCTTAGCGTTTCCCAACCACATCTTCACTTTTCCTAGAGAATATATGCCTCCCTCCTCCTAGGGGGCCAGGTGGCTGGGAACCATGGGTCTGACTGCTCCTTACTTAGATTCACTCTCTCCCCCAATTTTTTCGCCCCACCCCACCCTCACTGGCCTTTTGGGGCAACTCCTACCTGCACTCTACAGGGTTCTGTCAGGTCTCAGAAAATAAAACTTGACATACAAAATGGATGCTTGGCATGGAGGCCCCTTCAGTTTTTCTCCCTCAGCAGCTCCTCTAACAGGACCTGACGTGCCGGGAAGATAGACGAGCACAGACATGCCAACGCCCCACCTGCCAGAGCCAGACCAGATAACCATCTTGAAGTCATGATCTGCACCAGCCTGATATCTCCTGGCGATGCCTGCAGTCTTTCCACAGCCCCTCACCTCACTCCCTTAAAAAAAAACTGGCCCCCAGAATGAGGGTCAGAGCCGTCTCCTTCCTGGGCGTTGGCTCTCACTCTGTTGCTTTCTCAATAAACCTGTTCTGCTTTAACTCGCTGTCATGCTTGGATATCTTAACGACTCTGTGCCCAACAGATTCTACATTCCATTCTGCCAAACCCCTTACCGTGCCTCTACCTGCTGCCCCTCATCATGGGTTCTATAAACCTACGGTCTGAACCCTGGTGTGGCGGGCATGAGATCCCCTATCGGATCTCCCACAGCAGGGGATGAGATTGCCTGAGGGCCTGGGGCCCAGCTCAGGGCCCTGCTCTTACTAAGTGCTGCCCTGCTTGGGGCTGTGGCCCCTTCTGCCTCCTGAGCACAGAGTCCTCTCGTGCTGCTCATAAAAGCCTGAGATTTGGGGGCTGCCTTGAGCACTCACAATTCCACAGCTGTGCCATGGTCAATGACAATGGCTCTTTCTCCTCATCTTTCAACTTGGGCAAAGGGGTCTCAAAGCAGAGTTGCTTAGACTGGGCTTGAGTTTAGAAGAACAATTATTTTCTTACTATTCCTAGCATACTCTCTGTGGGCCCAGACATGTGCACAAAGGGCTTAGCTGGGGCTGGGTTCAAATAGCAGTCACTGTGGTGTGCTAGCAATTTCTTATCACTTCTTAACTTGGCAATTATAGCACCCTCCTATACAGTGTTACCAGCTTCCAGATCGTACTTCTTCAAGCTAATCTTTATATCTCCCATACTTTTCTTCCTAAAATGTGTCGCTGCCTTGGCTCAAAAAATCTTCAACACTTCTCTTTCTTTTTCATATTGGATAAAATCCCAACTCCCTGGGCGTCATTTAGGGCCATTTACCATCTAGCTTCACCCTAACTTTCCAGATGACTCTCCTCTATGCCAAATCTCCACTTCGATGGGATTGACTACTCGTAGCCTCTCAATGCGCCTTTCCCACTGCGGGGTCAGGCCTTGTTCAGGTGTCCTCTTTTCCTACCCTAGATGCTCTCTCTCACCTCTCTAGTTCAAGCTTCAGGCCTCTTCTTCTCTTTGAAGCATTCCCAGTCTATTCCAATCCACAGAGGTCCAGCTCTTTGTGGAAATTTATAGGATTTGTGGCTGAAGCTCTCATTTGATATGCAATTTTACAGAGCCTTGAACTATCTCATGCTTTTGTTGATACCTTGAAAACCAAATTCTCTGGTACGAGCAAAGCTCGATTTCTCTGGGCATAAAGACCATCGGAATAAAATTGTGGGTTTCCTTGGCACTGGTTAGTAATAGTGATGGGTGAGGAGGAATTGCTGAAGTTCTGCAGAGCAGGAGTTCCTGGGGCTTGGGCAGCCCCAGCATTTAGCTTGGGTGAGCCACTGTGTAGACCCCACCTTTGTGTAGCCCTGGGCCCCTCATGTGGTCTAGATCAAGAGGATCTATTTTTCAGACTTATTTGGATCTTAGGGCCTTGCACTTGCTGCTTACTCTGCTTAGAACCCCCAACACATACATCTTGGCCTGGTTGTTCCTTTGAATTCAGGTCTCAGTCCAAACATTTCCATTTCATCCCTCTATCTCAATTAACTTCACCCCAACACTCTCTATGGCCTTGTCCTGTTTCTGTCACTTTTTCTAGTACTTATCTGAAATGACTGTCATTATTTAAGTTTCATTGATTGTCTGCTCTATGAGTCCACAGTGACAGTGTCTTATTCATTCCTGAACTTCCAGCACTTACAGCAGAGCTGGCATATTCTTCTATGTGCTAAATATTTCTTTACTGACTGAATGAATGAATGAAGTGGGAAACATTCTTCAGAAGGACTTGCATTGTAATAAAGAGAATTGTAGCTCTTTCTATTTGGAGGAAAGAGAGGGAAGGTTGTGAGTCAAATGATTCCAACCAGTACTCTGAACCTTGTTTCTCCCCAGCCAGCAACCAGCTTTCAAGGGAGAATCATATCCATGGCTCCCAGCACCCAGGCAACTGGGTAACTCCTGAGTTACCCCAGGATGTCAGCCCAGTCCAACCAGACAGACTGAGTAGTGGTGTCCACTGTTGGGTCTCCAAGGGGACTTTGATCATTTGGCTATAGTGTCCGTGGGGGAGCATGGGCAAGGCTCCCAAGCTGGAACAGTGGGTGGTTGTTGAATTGTATTATATATTTTAACAATGTAATTTAAATATTTTGTTTTTTACTTTATTTTTCAACTTTATTATTGAAGTATACCATATATATAAAGTGCACAAATCCTAAATAAAATTTAATCTCTTTTATACACCTGTGTAATCGCCATCCAGACTAAGATATTTTCTGTACCCCAGCAATTTCCCTCATTCTGTCTTCCAGGTGATGCCTCCAGGGAAATGTGACCTCTATTTGCAGAGATTCTTTTTCCTTGTTTCTGAATTTCATATATAAGGAATTATATAGTAAATATTTTATTTTTAAAAAGTAGTTATCTAGATTGAAACTGCATAAAGTAGGAGTGGGCTAGAGCTTGTGCATTCTCCTTCAGTGCGTATCAGACAGCATGGGGTCTGAATCAGGAATACAACTTGTATAACCTCAGGCAACTTATTTAACCTGGTTGACTCTTGGTTGACTCATATAAAATGGAAAGAATGATCAATCATTCCTTCTTTGGACAGTGCTTGTTAACATGAGCAATGTACGTTGTGTTAGGCACACTGTGGGTGCTTGATAAATGTTTGTTGAAAATTATAACTTTATTTTTTAATTCTTGGCTACAGCAGGCATTCATCATATGCATATTCAAATAACCTATTAGTTATGTATTCCGGCTTGTATAATAGATTTTCCAGGACTTCGGCTTAGCGAGAAGAGTGCTTGCAGCCAAGGATTTCTGCAAAGATTGCCTGCCCTTTCAGGAATTAAACACAAAGCTTTTGGTTTCCTACCTTCGAATTTTACCAACCAGAGTCAAATACTGAGCGGGTGGGGGTGGTGGGAGGTCATTTCTCGAAACGTGGATCAGAAGTGTTAATCTTTTCGGTATATCCAATTATTAAACAATACGACATTCGGTGCTTGTCATTCATGCTTTACTTGCTCCCCTCATTCACCCACAGGTCAGATCCAATTTCCCTGGCATCCCATTTTCGTGGCACCGTTCAGAAAGACGGGCGGTCCCTTTAAGGCCCTGGAAAGGGTCTCGGTGTCGGTTTCGCCGAGGAGAACACGCCCCATCACGTGTCCGCGGTCTCCAGGGGGCGGGGCCGGCGTCTTTACCGTCATTTCCGCCTCTCTGTCAGTCTCGAGAGAGCGAGCGAGTGAGAGGGCGGCAGTTCGGCTGCAGGAGCAGAGCGTGAGTGCGCCGGCCCCCGCTCCTATCCCGAACCCTCTTCCCGGCTGATCCCCACCCCCTCAGCTAGGTCGCGAACAGTCCGCCGCCCTTTCGTACAGTCGGTGGCGGTCGCGAGAAATGGCGGCCCTGCCTGACCTCCCCCTTCCCCGCCTCGGCCTCTCCCGGACCCCTCCTCTGGCCCCTACCCCGCGCAGGATTCGCTGCGGGCCTCTCGGCGGCAGACGCCCGACCTTGGGAATGGCCCTGGGGAGGCGGGCGCGGTGGTCTCGCACTGTGGGCCGCGGCCGAGCGGGGGCGAGGTGCCGTGGGGCGGGGGCCCGGGCGCCACCAGGACAATGAGGTGGTGGCGGCCGGAGCCGGGGGGCGTGCGGTGCCGCTCATGCCGTGGCCTGGCCCGGGTCCCCACGCCTGCCCCGAGGTGGGGGTTGTTGTGGGGAGAGGAAAGTGCGAACCCTGGTCCGAAGAGGGCGGGGGGCGGTG